>RJWM01004310.1:70965-103194 GCA_004363535.1 Dasyprocta punctata | reverse complement strand
AAAGAAAGAAAGAAAACGAAGAAGCAAAAATGCACGTTTGCAAGCTGTCTGGACTTAGAACTAAAATTGTTTTTTTAAAAAAATGAAGGCAGAGGCAAACACAGGAGCGAAAGCCCATGCAGGATAAAGGGTCACCTTACATCCCAGGTCCCTCCACCTTTATCCTCCTTCCCCGCTCCGTCCCATGGCTACCGCCAAGAAGCCCACAAGAACCGCTCCGCACCTCCAGCCTGATCCGGGCGCCCCGGGACACACCCTCCCCTCTCCCAGCACACTAGCACGGCGACAACTATTCTGCAGAGTCACTACTCCCAGAGGCTTCCCCACTTCCGCTGCCACCCCACCCGCCAGCTGGCCCACGGGGAAAGCGCTCCCGCACGTGGTCATCCCGGGCCCGGGTCATCCCGGTACCGCCGCCAGTCGCGCATTTCTCCCCGGGCCTCCCGGGCCGCCGCCGCCGCCTCTGCAGCCCAGGCCTGCGTGGAGGCCTCGGACGGACGGCGAGCAAGGCGCGAGGCGAAGCCGGAGCTCACCAGAGTACAGCGGCATGGTGGGGGGCGAGGGGGGCGGGGGCGCTGGAGGGCTGGGCCTGGCGAGGTCAGCGGACGGAAAGGGACCAGAAAAAGCTCGTGGAGGTGGCCAAGGTGGACGCGCTACAGTGGTGGCGGATTGGGTGCGACGAGGTTCATTCAAACCGGCCACTAGCGATGACGCAGCAGCGCGCAGCCCGCCCGCTGAGCGACCGCAGGGCGGAGGCGCAACGTGACGGGCAGGGGCGGGGCCTGGGGCAGGGGCGGGGTGGGACGAAAGGCAGGATGGGAGGGGCGGGCAGAGCGAGGCAAGGGAGTGGGGGTGGCCTCAAGTGGAGCAGGTGCGAGGTTGCGCACTGGGCGCGCTCCACCCCGTGCTTCGGGACAGTTTTGTCCCTCCCTGGCAGCTGTATCCCGCCTGCTGTGTTTTTTAGAAAGTGACTTATCTCGTTTTCAAAAATGGTGGGTCAGTGCAACCGAGGATTTATTGCTGTTAATGATCCAGTAGAAGAGCAGGAAGTTGAAAGGCTTGCTGTGTGTATGGAAATAGACAGATAAATGTTTTCGTTTTTGTTTTTTGCCTTACTGAGGATTAACCTGGAGCCTCGCGTATGTTAGGCAAGCGCTCCATTACTTATTTCCTCATTTTATTTTTTGAGACAGGCTCTAAGTTTCCAGGTAAGCCTCAAAATTGCAATCCTCTTGCCTCAGCCTCCCAGGTAGCTGAGATTACAAACAGTTGCCACCTCGACAGGCTTCTAAAATGTTTATTGAGGGAACTATAATGTATTGAGCATTGGGATTGTAAGTATATAAAATTAATGATTGTAGAATCAGCTATCTCGAATCTCAGTTATTAGCTGAGTGACTCTACACCTTGGTTTCTCTGAAAAATGGAGGAAAGCTTGTTTGTGATAGGATTGTTACGAGAGATATGTAAGGCTATGTAACGATGTTCAGTGCAGTGCATTGCACAAAGTATGCAATAATTGATAACTTAAATGATGCAGAGTGAATGCTTTAAAGGGATTTTGTAGGGTGTGATTTAATGTGGGCTATAAGAAGCATTATTTTCTGTTTTCCAAATGTTTGGACATATTTTTCTTTTCTTTTCTTTTTTTACCCCAGTACCGGGGATTGAACTCACAACCTCGCACCTGCCAGACAGACGCTTAAACCACTGAGCCAAACCCCCGGCCCTGGACATATATTTCTATAAAATACATCTTTTAGAAAATATATTGCAGCCGGGCGTGGTGGCGCACGCCTTTAATCCCCGCACTCGGGAGGCTGAGGTAGGAGGAGCGTTGTGAGTTCGAGGCCGGCTTGGGCTACAACGCGGAGCGCAAGGCCGGCCTGAGCTACATAGTGCGACCCTGCCTCAAAAAACCAGGGCCGGGAGTTTGGCTCAGTGCCTTAAGCACCTGTCTGGTAGGCGCGAGGTTGTGAGTTCAATCCCCGGTGCCGCAAAAAAAAAAAAAAAGAAAATATATTGCATTGGTCGTCCATGGAAAGTATTGTTATCATTAGAGGCTGATGGAAGCTTTAAAACAGAAGTGTCCTGAGGCAAATCGCCCACTGATCATCAGGACTCAGAGCTGGTTCCTCGCCAGTAACTTC
Source organism: Dasyprocta punctata (assembly GCA_004363535.1). Taxonomy (NCBI): domain Eukaryota; kingdom Metazoa; phylum Chordata; class Mammalia; order Rodentia; family Dasyproctidae; genus Dasyprocta; species Dasyprocta punctata. The sequence continues at coordinate 101,044 of RJWM01004310.1, read as the reverse complement.
ATCACTTCTGTTTCTTTCACGTATAAATAAACAGGAGCCACAGTCGCCTGTTAGATTATGATGAGGGTTAGGGTTCATCGGATACCCAGCATTATTTGATGCTGTGAGAACCAGATGTGAAGCCAGCATCCTTAGAGCTGTACCTGACTGAAGAGTCTTCTAAGTCCAGTTCCTTTTCAGTGTCCTCCAGGCCCTTGGTACTACTGACTTCTTCCAGCCTCTCAGGGGCTCCGCTGACCAAAGTTTAAAATGCATGGAAACCGAGTGAGGATGTGGAATCCACTCGCAACCCAAAAGAAGCATACATAAAAGGCAGTGTCAGAAGCTGCCCTTTGTCCGTGTCAGGGGCATCGTAAAAGATGGCAAGTTTAACTCACATGCCGTACCTGGCTAAGCTCTGGTCTGTAGGTGTTTAATAGATAATCTTCACTTTAAATAATGAATGTCATTGTGAAATCCTAACTTGCAAGTTTATGAATGTCAGTCCTCTAAAATACAGCAAAATGTCAGAAAGGTTTTTATGGGCTATGTGCTATTGGCTTACAATAACCCGCTCCTCGTCTAGCCAACAAATCCTGTCCAACTTCAGAGTTTTCATTTATTGCTAATGCTTTCAGATAAACTTAAAACCTACAGTTACAATTACTCCTTCTGATCAATTAGGATTACACTGTTTTATTAGCAGTTTTATTTAGCAAGTACATAGTGAGTCCAAGATAGTCAATACAGGAGTTGTGCGTACAAAATGAAGTAAAAGAAAGACAGAATGAGTAGGAATATTAGGACATGCACACATCAACTCCACAACTCTCTGAATTGGACCTCTTGGATGGAAGAAACAGACAACAGTGAATTGATTAGTGCAACACAGGGCAGCCAACAGAATCAACAGCAAAACCAGGAAATCAGGCACAGAAAATGGAAAGGGATCAAGAGAGCTGGGCAGAAGGGAACAAAGGCAAGATCGCTCCTACAGCCACCTCAAGCAATTCCTCAGCCCACGTCTACCTCACCCAAGCAAGAGTGTCTCCCCTGAATATAGAACTGGTCAGTATGCCTTTAAGCTATAAGCCAGTGATAAGGGATGGAATGTTTGTCCTGCTCCCACCTAGACACACTGAGCAGAGGGGTGTGGACTGCCCAAAATGGAAAAAAAATGTATTTTTAGCCGGGTGCAGGGGTACCCACCTCTGTGATCCCAGTGCAGTTCTCCAGAGGCTAACATAGGGGGATCATGAGTCTGAAGCCCACCTGGCCTACATAGCAAATTTCAGGCCAACCTGGATTACATAGTGAGACCATATCTAAAAAAAAAAGGAACAACAAAAAACCATATTATTAATTTCTCATGGCTGCGGTAACCAGCTAGCACAAATTTGGTGGCTTTAAGCAACAGACATATTCTTTGACAGTTCTGGTGGTCAGAAGTCTAAGAATAGCCTTGACCTTCAAGTATAGGTGGGGCTGTGTGCCTTCTGAAGGTTCTAGAGGAGAATCCATTCCTCACCTTTTCCAGATGCCAAAGGTCCCCAGTTCCAGGCCGCATCCCCACAACTCTTTGCTCCAACTTCAGCAGCTCTTTCACACCACGTGCTACCTCCCTTTTAAATTCCCCGTGATTACATTGGCCCAACCTGGATAACCCAGGATAATCTTATCCTAAAATCCTTAATCACACCAGCAAGTTCCTCTTGGAAGGCAACATATTCACAGGTTCAAGTGATTAGGATGTGTTTGTATTTATAGAAGCATTAGTAGTATTCTGCGACAAATAAAAAAATAGCAGATAACCACTACATTTCCTTATAGCATCTATCATTTTAATATTTGTTTTCTTTTTATTAAAGTATAATATTGGAGAAAAAAAGTCCAACCTTAAATACTTAAATGCTTTCAGATCCCCCTGTGGATATATACACAGAAAGGCACCTTGCACAAAAAGGTATTCAGTACGCTGAACTGGTGACACATACCTGTATACCCAGCACTCAGGGAGGCTGAGGCAGGAGAATCACAAGTTCAAGCTCAGCCCTGGCAATTTAGAAACATAGTGAGACCCTGTCTTAAAATAGGACTGGGGACCGGGGATTTAGCTCAGCAGCGTAAGCACCTGCCTGGCAAGCACAGGATCATGAGTTTGATCCCCAGTAGCAAAAAAATAAATAAATAATAAAAATAAATAAAAATAGGACCGGGGACCCTAGCTCAATTTGAAGGCTCTAGATCAACAGATGATCCAAATTACATGAAGTGATTGTATGCTACTATAACAAAGAAAGCCATGCTAAATTGCTTAAGGAAGATACAGTTTTATGAAGCAGTCACAGGAGAGCAAGGACAAGAGTATTCATGGACCAGCATTCCATCCATAAAACTCCTCTGCTTGCTCCTGGAGGGCTTCTCTAAGTTGAGTGTAACATGAATCACCTAGGATTTGTTAAAATACAGGTTCTGATTCCATAGATTGTGGGTGGAATTTAAGACCAACAAGCTCTCAGACAATGCTGGTACTGAAAATCACCCTTTTGAGTAGCAGAATGTTAAGGAGTTCATCTTTTTCTCCATAGTTGAAGATAAGTTGCAGGTGCATCTGGGTTTCAACACAGAAAGAAAAAAATAAAAGGGCAAGAAAATAGGGAAGGAGAGTATAGGGCAGCAGTTTCTTATTAAGCTTCTACTCATATTTCATTGGTGGAAACACTTGAATGGCCATGCCTAGCTACATGGAAGCCTGGGAGAGGGAATCTCTAACTCTTAAAACATAGCATATAAGTTTTTTTGTTTTGTTTTTTTTGCGGCACTAGGGATTGAACTCACAACCTCGCGCCTGCCAGGGCAGGCGCTTAAGGCACTGAGCCAAACTCCCGGCCCTGGTTTTTTGAGGCAGGGTCACACTATGTAGCTCAGGCCGGCCTTGCGCTCGCGTTGTAGCCCAAGCCGGCCTCGAACCCACAATGCTCCGCCTACCTCAGCCTCCCGAGTGCTGGGATTAAAGGCGTGCGCCACCACGCCCGGCTATTAGCATATAAGTTTTAAGCCTACTATGGAAAAAGGAGACAGTGGGTTTTGGTGGAAAACCCAGTCTCTTGCATCAAATAGTTTCTTTTGTAAGTAATCAAGTATTTTTCAAATACATGTTTTGCTAAACCAAGTTAAAAATTCCCAATGGTTTAGTTTCCTCAGCTGTAAAAATAATATTCAGCCCTGGACCACCCCAGGATTGTGAAATTTAAATAGCTAGCTGAGTGCATATTATGTCAAGAATAATAACCTAATAAGAAGTGAACCAGAACAGAATATAGATTCACTTCTATGTTTGTTGGTTTGTTGAGGCAGGGTCACACTATGTAGCTCAGGCAGGCTGGCCTTGTGCTCGCGTTGTAGCCCAAGCCAGCCTCGAACTCACAACGCTCCTCTTACCTCAGCCTCCCGAGTGCTGGTATTAAAGGCATGTGCCACCACGCCTGGCTTATTATTATTATTGTTGAGACAAGATCTTACTTTGTAGCTCACGTTGGCCCTGAACTCACTCTGTAGCCTAGGTTGGCCTTGAAACTTGAACTCAGGGTGATCCTCCTGCCTCAGCCTCACCAGTGAAGTTTTATTGTTAGAGCCAAACGAGAATTTTGTAATTTGCAATCACCACACTTAGAACATTTTTGAGAAGAAAAACATTTTACAACTGGACACAAACTGTTCTGGCCTAAAATATCCTGTACTACCTTAGTTAAAATTGAATGATGTTTTAAAAGAGTCAGTCCTCTGTAGCTACAGGTTATGCATGTAAACATCCAGCCTGCTTCAGAGAGAATTTTTTAAAATCATGACCATACTGTCCATGTAGATACCTTTATTTCCAGTCATTATTCCCTAAACAATACAGCACAGCAACTGCACAAGAGAATGCATGTAAGTTCTGTGCAAATACTGTGCCGGTTTGTATAAGCGACTTGAATATCTGAAGATTTCAGTGTCTCCAGGAAGGAGTCCAACTTGGATACTGAAGAAGTGACTGTTCTGTGCTTTCTTGCCCCCTCTCCTACCTTGCAATGTTCTCCTTAGTTCCTCCTGACTTGCTCTTGTCTCACCTCATTGATATATGTCTAAACCTTACAAACTGGAGTTTCCTTTGCCTCTTTGAGTAATTGCTTTTTGCATTATTCAACATTTAATTACCTATGATTGAAGGTATAACTCAGCATGCTGTAAGGCTCTGGGTTCATTTCCCACCCCCGACCCCCACCCCCTTGGATTTCTGAAATGGCAGATTTCAAGAAACTGAGGTAACACTTAATGGCCCAGCATGATCATGCACACTTGTATCCCTAGCGCTCAGGAGACTGAGGCAGGGAGCTCTGAGTTCCTAGGCCAGTCTGGCCAACCCCCCCAAAGCACATTTAATTACCATCTCTTAACATTTAATGTTTACTCTCTTTAGCATTTAATATTATTTTTATGTACATATATAGTAGCTATATATCATCTTTGCATTTTGACTCTGAATACATTTTTGCACCTTCTTCAGAAATATTGAACAATAAATTCAACTAGAGAATTCAAGATCATGTGCCCCAAAGCATTTAATAGTTTTAATTTTACCATTAGCTGTGTCATATCTGGAGAGTGACTTCTGTCTATCTTGTTCATCTCTTGAGTCCCGTAGGCTTGAACAGAGCCGGCAATGGTAGGCGTTTTCTACGTTCGCTGCCTGAATGGGCTAAGGGTAGGAGTGACAGGTATTCAGAGATGAAAGAAATTGAAGTAGAGGCGAGGGTTTTAGAGATGTAGAAAAAGCACAGCCTCAAAGCATCAAATTCATTAAGTCAATGATTATTTATTGATTTTATACCCATCAATTCTGTATTCTAGGAGCTCACGGTCCATTAGAAAATGTAGAAAAAAACCTGGGTGTGGTGGCACATGTCTGTAAACCCAGCACTCAGGGGGCTGAGGCAGGAGGATCACTACAAATTTGAGGCCAGCCTGGGCTACATAGTGAGTTCAAAGCCAGTCTGAAATACACAGTGACAACCCTGTCTCAAAAAAAAAAAAAAAAAAAAAAAAAAAAAAAAAAAAAAAAAAAAAAAAAAAAAAAAAAAAAAAAAAAAAAAAAAAAAAAAAAAAAAAAAAAAAAGACAAAAAGAGAAAATATACAACTGTAATTGTATAAAAATATTAAAACATATAATAAGGCATGTGGAAGCAGGAGACTAGCTGAAAGAAAGCAGAGGACATGTGGGAGGGCTGTGGTCGTAGATAAGGCAGGGTGGATAATATGGGAGGTGGTTACAAGAAGCCTTCCCTGATTAAAAAAAAAAAACAAACTCAGCCTCAATGAAGTGAAGTTCTTCTTAAAACCATTCTTCACCACAAAATGTTATTGACATTTCTATGCAGTGGACTTTTCCAAATGACCTCTAATTTTTTTTTTTTTTTTGGTACCAGGGATCAAACTCACAACCTTGCACGTGCCAGACAGGCCCTTAGGCCGCTGAGTTAAATCCCTGGCAGATGACCTCTAATTTTAAAACAAAGATCTAACCTAAGTAAAAAGATTCTTGTACAAACATCTGCATGAGTCAAGGCAGAAAACCCACTGTAATGTTATCTACTTTTAAAATTAGTAAAGTAATAGCTGTATGAGGTTTTTAAAATTCAAACAGATGGTGGATGTTTATAATCCAAGCACTCAGGAGGCTGAAGCAGGAGAATTGCTGCAAGTTTGAGGCCAGCCTGGACTACGTAGTGAGTTTAAGGCCAGTCTGGACTACATAGTGAGACCCTGTCTCAAAGTACATACATACATACATACATACATATGATTCGAACATTAATAGGAAAACATTTAAAGAAAAAACTCAAATCCTACCTTCTTTATCCTTTTAGTTTCATTTTTTACAAGCATCCGACTTCAACCTTTTCTGATTTTAGATCTCCTGATGATCAGCTCCATAATTATAAACATAATGCTTATAATCTTATGTCTTAATTTATCAAGTTTAAGCAGTATCTGTTGAACTCCTATTGTAAAATAGTATATATCTGTTATGATACACCTGTCACTCTTCCCCTTCTTTTTTCCAGTACTGAGAACTGATCCCCGGCCTTTATTTTGTTTTGATTTTATTTTAGACAGTGTTTCTGCAAGTTGCCAAGTTCCCCAAGCTAGATTTGAACTTGCATTCCTCCTGATTCATCTTCTCAGAGTGCTGGAATTACAGGTATGCAGCGTCACTCCTAGATCCCCCCACTTTTTTTTTTTTTTTTTTTTAGTGCCAGGGCTCGAAGTCATGCTTGTTATGCAGGCGCTTGTGACCTAAATCCCCAGCCCCAAGCTCCCCTTTTTTTTTTTTTTTTTTTCCGGCACTGGGGATTGAACTCACAACCTCACACCTGCCAGGGCAGGTGCTTAAGCCACTGAGCCAAACTCCCAGCCCTGGTTTTTTGAAGCAGGGTCGCACTATGTAGCTCAGGCCGGCCTTGCGCTTGCGTTGTAGCCCAAACTGGCCTCAAACTCACAATGCTCCTACCTCAGCCTCCTGAGTTCTGGGATTAAAGGCGTGCACCACCACGCCCGGCTCGCTCCCTATTTTTTATAACTGAATTTTAGTTATTTTATTGTTTAAAAGTTGTAATATACTCAAATCTCAGTTTCTTAACCTTAGACTGTTTCTTGTTCCATAACCTTACACTGCTGTAGTGTAAGATAAGAACATTAGAATTTCTAGCTTTCCCTTTCCCCTTTTTCTCCCCTTTTACTTTTTATTTTCTTTTACCTGTATCATTTGTAAGAATCCAGTTGGGCCAAACTCCAGTCATCTCGAGTCCTAGCCACCATGATCACCCCTAATTGGTCTTCCCAGTTTCCCAGCATGTTGTTAATAAACAAGGCCATGAAGTGGTCTCTGGAGCTTTATGACAGGACCCAGGGCCATAAACATGCTTGGCATCTCTAACTTGAGAAAAACCAAGTCTATTCTAGCATAGATGAAGTCCCTTGGTCCTGACCACTACAGAGCCCCTTCCTCTGACTTGGATCACAGAGATACGCTTGTCTTGCTGCCACCCAACACACTTCCATTTGTCAGACCCCAATAAATCCTTGATCTGTTTGCTTTGTAGTCTCATGGCATCTCGCACATTAGAACTAAGTTTTTCCAGAACACTATTTCTTTTGTATAGTGAAAAATTTCTAACAACTGAAAGTAAGAATGTTAAAATATTAACAGAGCGTGGACAAAGATCATGAAAGTTTCTGAGGACTAGGGAACAAGAATGACTGCTGGGAGTGAGTCTGCTCAAAATACTGTGCAGATGAATAAATTATTGACTATGTTAATGATTTCTTAGTGTACTTTATATAGGTGATACTGTCCAGTAAGTTGGTGGTGAATATACAGTACATATATGTCTGTAAATATCCAATTCAGGACATCAAGGCAGCTGTGAAAAAGACACTCAAGAAAGACTTCCAGCCGGGCGTGGTGGCGCACGCCTTTAATCCCAGCACTCGGGAGGCTGAGGTAGGAGGAGCGTTGTGAGTTCGAGACCCGCTTGGGCTACAACGCGAGCGCAGTGCGACCCTGCCTCAAAAAACCAGGGCCGGGAGTTTGGCTCAGTGACTTGTGAGTTCAATCCCTGGTGCCGCAAAAAAAAAAAAAAAAACAAAAAACAACAAAAAAAAAAAGTTGAAAAACAAAGTTGAAATGAGAGACTGTTTTCAGGCTGGCCTTGAATTTGCAGTGATACTCCTGCGTCAGCCTTCCAAGTGCTGGGATTATAGGCCTCCACCACCTCGCTTAGCCTTTTTGTTATTTTGGAATGAAGCTGGAATTAGAAATGACAGTGATTTCTAGAGCAGAACAAAAAAGAAACTATAAAGAAGGTTAAAAAAACTTAAAATTCTTATGCACCAAGATGCGATTAAAAAAGAAAAAAGGACTATATATGTAGTGTATCATTCACAACTAATTTTTTAAAAAGGTATTTACTAGCTAATAATTTTCTTTGTGAGCAGTGAATTCTAGAAGAATTAGTCAAAAGCAGAAACTTGAAAACTCAACTCTGCAATTCACTAGGAGACAACAAAGTGACTTAAGTGGTCATTAAACTTGGTCATTACCTGAGTCTCGCTGAAGTACTTTTTTCTGAAGTTTCAATTACCCATAGGGAATTGTGGTCCATAAAATCTCAGAAATGAACTATTCATAAGCTTTAAATCATGTGCTGTTCTGGGTAGCATGATGGACTCCTGTGGGTCACACAGCCACACTGTATACCCTAGTGACCCCTTAGTCACATGGCAGGGATCTTGGGTGTAAGACTATGGTAACGCAGTGCTAGTGTTCAAATGACCCTTGATTTATTTAATAATAGCCCCAAAGTGTAATAGTAGTACTTCTGGCAATTCAGACATGCCAAAGAAAGGCTATAAAGTGCTTCAAGTAAAAATGTAAAAGTGACCAGGGCGTCATGGCGCACACCTTTAATCCCAGCACTCGGGAGGCTGAGGTAGGAGGAGCGTTGTGAGTTCGAGGCCTGCTTGGGCTACAACGCAAGCGCAAGGCTGGCCTGAGCTACACAGTGCGACCCTGCCTCAAAAAACCAGGGCCGGGAGTTTGGCTCAGTGACTTAAGCGCCTGTCTGACAGGCGCAAGGTTGTGAGTTCAATCCCCGGTGCCACAAAAAAAAAAAAAAGTGAAGAAAAAATTGTCACAGTTGCTAAGACATGGGGTCTTACAATGTATCCCCCTTGAACAAGGGAAGGACTACTTTATGTAATTCCAATGATATAAGAAGTAAATGAAAACTCCTTTCATCAAGTGATTATGAGTTTCATTGCCAGGCTTAAATTCTTTCACCTACTGGTATGTATTTATGAATTTGTGTGTACTTAAAAGACAAGTTATTTTGTTTGAACTGAATACCCAAACAACCCTATGTGATCACAGCTGGATTGAGCCCGTGAAGAATACTAATGGCAAGTTTTCTTGGTAGATTCTTGGGTGAGTACCAGGTCTCAGCTTGCAAGTCTAGAGGGATGGGCTGGCTTCACAGTGAAACCTCCATCCCACACTGAATGTGTCTGCTAGAAGTAGAGAAAATGCTAGGAGTCGCATTTCCCAGACTTCCTTCCAGATAAGGTTCCAGATGTTTTCCCCCTTTGTAGCACTAGAGATTGAACCCAGGCTTTCACGTTGAGCTGTATCCTTTTCTTATGCTTTAAAGTTAATTCTTATTCTTTAAACTTTAAGACTGGAACTCACTAAACTGTTATGATGCCCAGACTAGGCTAGAATTTGTGACCCTCCTGTGTCACATGGCACCTCTATATCACAGGTGAATGTGAATCTTTTTATGATGAGCTCAAGAAAACCTGCCTGACTTTAACCATGGAAGGAGATACTATCTTTATTGTACTCCACAGTAAGAAAACCTGATTCACTGTATTATAGCCCTGGAAACAAAGGTTGTCACAGCCTCTGTTGCAAGATGTGCAGAGATTCAAGAGACCGATGGAGAACTATCTCCCAACAGACATTAACTAACTTTTCATTTGAACTATTGGCATTCTGTTTTTCATTTTTCCAGAGACAGGGTCTCACTTTGTAGTGCAGGTTGGCCCTGAACTTGTGACATAAAGTACCCGCCCCCGCCCAAACAGCCACTGTACTTCAGTTTCTTAGTTGCCCAGGTAACAGCTCCAGTTCTGGTTCCTGTTACTTTGTTTCTTAGAAACGCCTGGTCACTGTGATGCATAGCTGGTCACTATGATGCATATTGTAAGAACCAATCCCCAATTGACAAGCCATTCTGCGTCTGTGCTTCCTGCTTGCTTATCCCATATGAGCCATCGATCACCACAGATCAAGGCCTGATATTCTAGGAATAATTTGCCTCCAAATCCTGAGTGCTGTTTCGATGTTTCTGCTTGTTGTTGCAAACTCACTATGTAGCCCAGGCTGGGCTCGAACTCATACCCATCCTCCTGCCTCAGCCTCCCAAGTGCTGGGATTACAGGTGTGTGCCACCAAACCCAGCTTGCTGTTCTTTTTTTAAAGCCCAAACTGAGACTCATCTTTTAAAACTACACTTCAATGTAGTTGTGGAATTTAACAAACATACAGTCAGGACTAATTTGCAGTATGCTTTCTATTCATGTCGGCCATTAGAAAACACCATAGCAGTCACTCTTAAAAGTATCCATCCATAAATTATTTTATTTCTCATTAAATGAGCAGAGTCATTAGCATATTAATAACAGATATGTTTATTATTACATATCCATCAGTGCGGCTTTCAATACCACTTGAAACATGCATATCATCCTAGAGACAATCAGTTTTCCAGTGCTTCTTATTTGATACACATTACTGCAAAGCCATTATAAATTACTGAGGAGGTATTTGGTTAAAAAAATAAACAATAAATCATACTGCCTATATAAATAAACTCTTGTTATTCAACAGGAGTTTAACAGTATTTATCTGGTTATTCCTATGTTAACTGGAAAACATCATGGATGTATTGACATACTTTTATATTGGTGCAATCTTGTATAATTTTTCAAACAGTTTTATAAAGTCATTCTTTATTGTAGCAGGTAGTTTGATGAAAAGATTGTACTCAATTTATGAAAGTCCAACAAACCTCTAAATATTTTAAATTAAACCAATTATCAATGAAAAAACCCACTGACACACATAATTTTTTTGAAAACCCTCTCTTTTTTTGCAATTTCTATACTTAGTCATGGCAGTAAAATAATTCTCTCAAATTAAGGCACTAAAAGGGCAATGCAACTCCCACTGAAAGTGTTCTAAGAATAATTTACATTTCAAACAGTGCATACATTCCTTATGTTCGTTAACTTAATGTCTTTATCACTTAAAACCACAAAGAAATACATTATACAATTACAGAAATGATGTACCCCACAAAATGCTTTTAAACTTGGTTCTTTTGTACAGTTAGTTCCTAATGTCTCTAGTAGTAATATAACTCAATATGGCTTGGCAAAAATGCATAGATTAAATGTAATTTTTCTTGCCTTCTCCCATTCCCCAATCTACAAATCTGCTGAGACACATACAGTATTTTGTAAAACATAATATATTTAATTTCTCCATCAAGTCCACCATGGGAAATCAATAGTAAGGCTTTTTTAATTCTACAGTGAGAGCACTGAAGTTCAAGTGATTTCACTGCTTAAAATAGTTTTGTATAATCTTGCAAGAGCACAAAAAAAATCGCTTAAAAAAAAATAAAACTTCAGTTTGTCTCATTTTGAGATATTTTCTTTACTCCTTCCATGAGCTGATCTTGATAGTGATGGCCATTCCACTTGAAAGTGAAAGTTCCTTCCTCTCATCCATATGAGGAAAACTGTTCTATGACGACTGACAGGCGATTTCTCAGAAATTCAAAAAGGCAGCACCTTTTTAGAAAAATAAATCTAGCTAAGCTTTCCCCCAATTGTACTTGCAGTACATAGTAATAATTAATCTAATCTACCTTTAGGCAAACCTGCAATTAAAAAAAAAAACCCTCAGTGTGCTTTTGTGCCAAAGCAAGGACAGAATTAACAGCGATCTTAACCCTGAAGCCTGTGATATTTGTGTCAAAGAAACAGCTTGTCTGCTCTGCACGGTTAAAGAAGCCTGGTTTATCAGGTAGCATCCCACAAAATTCCAAGGCAGTAGGTCACATGGTTAACTGTTGAGGGAAAGAGAAAAAACACTGTAAGAGATGCACTCAGTGTAACAATACAAGAAACAAGCTGGAGACAGGCTTAAGGTTATAGCTTAGGGGCAGAGCACTTGCCTTGCATGAGCAAGGCTCTGGGTTTGATTCCCAGGATACATACACACAACACTCACACAACACACATACACGCACACACGCACACGTGCAAGAGAGAGGGAAACGTATTATTTTCTTATCCAGTTATAATCCTATTTTAAATCATTTTAGATCCAGCATATGCCCTGTAGTATCTAGGTGGCAGATACAGTATTCTACAGAATTAAGTAAACAGTGATGACATGAATTGGACTAGTACAGTAGCAGAGCAATATACAAGAAGGAAATGCTATGAGTCATTTCAAAGAATCAGACATGGCTGGGAGTTTGGCTCAGTGGCTTAAGCGCCTGTCTGGAAGGCGTGAAGTTGTGAGTTCAACCTCCAGTGCCGCAAAAACAAAAACAAAAGCAAAAACAAGAATCAGACATGACTCCCAACATCAGACAGTGAAGAAAAGAGATGAATCAAAGACTAAGAAGCTTTAAGCCTGTTCAAGTACGTGGGTGACATTAGCAGTGTTAGGTCTCAGCTTCCAGATTTGATTCTAGATTCCAATGCAGGGGATACATTTGAGGGAGAACTGCTAGAGGCTTCAGAATTTTAAAAAACAGGCCCAGGAGTATAGCTTAGTGGTACAGTGCCTGGCTGGCAAGCATGAGGTCATGAGTTCAATTCCCAGTACCACCTCTCACAAAAAGTCCTCTCAGAATTTAAAAAAAGGAAAAAAAAAGTCCCAATCTTTAGACTGGGTGATCTTATGAAGGCTGCTTAATCTCTCTGTGCTTTATTGGTATGTAAAATGAGGCCTTAGTGAGATACTACTTTCCCTTCAAGATAAGTCCCAAAACTGTTTCTCTTAGCACACAGTATAACATTTTTGAAGAAAAACCCATCAAAAATAAAAGCGGGGAACATACCTGGGAAGTTTATATTTATATCAATAATATAAAATAATTTTTGATTTAAAAAAAAGTTATGCTATTGTAATTAAAGAAAAGATTAGAAACGTTTTGTATGAACCTATTTGAATTTTAAAATCCAACTACTGGTTGGTTACAATATTAAGGGCTAAATATATGCCATGTATAACAATCTTTGATAATAAAATCTGACATGATCTAAATGTTACATTTATTAGTATCTTAACAGAAATGTTATAATAATATAAGCAACTGTAGGTCACTATGAAAATCAGCTATTAAGGGGAAAGAATTAGATTTCTGATTTTAATAAGTATTACCTAATCAGTTTTACTTTTTTTGGGTACCAGGGATTGAACTCACAACCTTGTGCCTGCAGGAGCTTAGGCCACTGAGCTAAATCTCCGGCCCTATTTTTTGAGACAGGGTTTCACTATGCAGTTCAGGCTGCCCTTGAACTCACTTTGTAGCTCAGGCTGGTCTTGAACTCACAATGATCCTCCTGTCTCAGCCTCCCGAATGCTGGGATTAAAGGCATCTGCCACCATACCTGGCTCAGTTTTACAGTTAAAAAGTTACTACTTCAGTCCTTACCTAGCTTTTCCAGACGTATTTTTAACCACTTTCCGGAAAGATTGATTTGCAGTGGATCTTGTAGAAAGAGTTCGAGGTGAGGCACGAACAAAACTGGATGGTGGATTTTTAGGAATCTTCTTTACTAAATGAGTTACCCATTTTTTTTGCTCATCCTGAGAACATGCTAATAGCAGCATATCTCTTGCTGATGTTATATCATAACTTACTACATTTAAAAACAAAAAAGCACAATTAAAGTCATGTAATAGTAAAAAAATCCAAACTTATCAAATGCTTATTTCCTCAAGTTCTTAAACCTTTACAAGATTTACTGTGCTTAATCATCCATGAATCTTATCTTTTTCTCACTTTAATTAAAAGTAAATCAAAATCAGTAAAGTAAATCAGAAATACAAAATGAAAAAGAAGAAAAACAAAGTTATTTATAGAACACAAGTTTCTTATCTTAAAATAGCTAGTTTGTATTATTTTCCTTTAAGTTTACCTCTAACTATCAGACATTTTGTCTCTGATACAGAATGCTGGTTGCAGCAGAGAAAGAAACAAAGAAAATAAGCAAAAGGGAAAAATTCAAAGGAGGAATGTATCAGAACTCATCTACAGTCTTTTCTCTTAATTTCTTAGTGGCAAGGTTTTTTAAATTTTCTTAATTTTCTTTTTTTGAGTCAGAGTCTCGCTATACAGTTCAGACTGGCCTAGAGCTTACTTTGTAGCCCAGGCTGGCCTCAAACTCATGGCGATCCTACTGCCTCAGCCTCCCCAGTGCTGGGATTATAGGTGTGTGCCAGCATACCCAGTTGGCAAGGGTTTTTTTTAAGGGGCTAATTTGTTTGGTGCAGTGATATACATCTGTAATTCCAGCACTTTAGGAGGGTGACAAGAGGATTGCAAGCTGAAGTACCTCTGAGCCTCCTCTCACAAGAAAAAAAAAAAAAATGACAAAAAGGGCAGGGGAGTAGCTCAGTGGTAGAGCACCTATGGGCTTTGTCCCCAGCAGCACCCAAGGTGGGGGGCTTCTCTTCTTTAAGAGCTAACCCTGCAGCTGGGAAAACCTGTGTGCTGTTCCATCAGAGCCAATCATCACTTCCTATAACCCCCCTCCTTCCACTTGGTATAGAAATTGCTACAAATGAAGTTATTTCATCAGGACTTGGAACTAACTTAGTAATAGGTTATAAAAAATAACTACCAGACTTTACCTTTACATGGGTAAATTAAGTCCTCTTTCTTGTCTAAGTGATCTCGGTGGCACTTAACGTGGCATCTTCGACACTCGAGGGCAGGGGGTGGCTTGAAAACATGCCACAGAGGTTTGGCACAGGCCTCACAGTTGGCGGGAAAATGGTAGAGTGTAGGAATGAACTCGTGGCCTTTGTGATTGTGGAAATTCGTTTTTTCAACTTGTTGTACTGGCTCCATCTCTACGTCTTTCCTACATTCACCTTCATTTGCATATAGTATCTACATTCAGAAATGGTGAAAGAAAGAAGACAAAAAGATTTTAATCTAATAAAGTTCAAAATGTGTAAAAAATATGGGCAGATTTTTAATTTGCTTCACAAAAGCATTCAGTATTTAAGTAAAAAGGCCTTTGAAATTATACGTCAGCTTTTACCTGGAATATTTTAGGAATCTCTTCAGTTTCAGCTCTGTACACATCTCCTTGGGTTACAGGTCGAACATGAAACAATTTACTAAAATGATAATAAATATCATGTAAGCCATTATAAAAATTACTTATAACAAAAGACAGACACTTCACTGAAGAAGACATATAACCTATAAATAACCAAATGAAAAGATGTTCGACATTTCTAGTCCTTAGGGAAGTCTAAAAAACCATGATGAGAGCTAAGTGTGGTGACTCATGCCTATAATCCCAGCACTTGGGAGGCTGAGGCAGGAGGATCACTGTGAGTTCAAGGCCAGTCTGAACTACAGAGTGACCCTGTCTCAAAAACCAAACCAAACCAAAAAGAACACCACAACGAGTATATCATTACATATCTATAAGAACTTAAAAAATAAAGACAGTAATAACACCAAATGCTGGTGAGGAAGCAGAGTGGCTGGTCACTCATACCATACTGGGTGTGGGCCAAGGATTTAGTTCAGTGGCTCAAGCACTTGCCTGGTAAGTGCAAGGTCATGAGTTTGATCCCTGGCACAAAAAACAAAAACCAAAACAAAAAAAACTGGTGGAAATGTAAAACTGCAGATCCATCCTGGAAGACAGTATGGTAAATTCCTCACAAAACTAAACATACACTTACCATATGACTCAGCAACTACATTTATTTGGCTTTATTCTAGGAAATGAAGAATGATATCTATTCAAAAAGTTGTATGTAAATGTTCATAATAATTCTACTCATAATAAAGAGCCCAAACCTGGAAACCACCCATATAAATGGTCACACACACTGTGGTTACCATCCCACGTCATGTTTAACAGTTGTTCCTTGGTATCCTCAGGGAACTGGTTCTGGGACCCATGGTAAATACCAAATCCCAAAATGCTTAAGTCCCTCAATATATGGCATAGTTCCTGAAAATAACTTCTGTGTTCCTCCCATATACTGTAGTTTAACTAGTTCTAGGTTATCTGTAATACATAATACAATATGAATGCTATGCACATAGTCATTATACAGTATTGTTCAGGGAATAATGACAAAATATTTCTACTTGCTACATACACAAATTTTTCCTTAATATTTATGATCTGCAGGTGGCTGAATCTGTGGGATGTGAAATGTACACTTATGGCAGAGGGTCAATTGTACAACTTAACAATAATAAAAACAAATCAAAATTTGGATAATCTCAAGGAAATTATGCAGAGTGAGAAAAACTGATCACAAAAAATCAGATGAAGGCAGATTGATTTGCCAAGAATTAGAAAGAAGCAAAGGCAGGAGGTGCCTGTGGCTATAAAAAGATAGCATAATCTTCATTAAAAGGTACCACTAAAATAAATAAGCCACAGATTAGGAACTATTTGCATTACATGTATCTAACATAGACTTCTTACTTAGAATGTATACAGAACTCTTACGAACAATACCAAAAAGATTTAAAAAAAAAAACAATTTAAAAGAGGACAAATGACCTGGAGACACTTAAAGAAAGACAAAAGTGGTCAATAATCTGGGCATGGTGACGCATGCTCTGTAGTCTCCAGTCCTATGGTGCATGAGCTCACTTAAGCCTAGGAGTTCTGGGCCAGCCTGGGCTGCACAGCCAGACCCTTTCTTATCTCTCTCGCTCTCAAAAAAAGAAAGAATGAATAGACTTTTGACATCATCAATAGTGAAGAAAATGCAAATTAAAACGATGAGCACTTCGTATTCACTAGAAGAGCTTTAAAATAAGTTCAGGAAGCAACTTAAATGCACATGTAGTGCTGAAGGCTAGAAAATAGTAGTCATTTTTGTGAACTGCTTGGTAGGTTTTTTAAAAGTTAAATACAGATCTACTCTATAATCCAAGATTCTCCTCCTAGGTATTTTACCCATGAGAAATGAAAATTTCAATCAACAAAATGAATACACACAGCAGTTTCATTTATAATAACCCCAAACTTAAGGAAAGTTTTTGTTGTTGCCCATCAACAGAAGAACGGACAAACTGAAATATTCAGTGGAATCCTGTTCAGAAAAGAACAAGCTGGGTGTGGTGGGCTTGCCTGTCATCCCAGCACTTTGGGAGGCTGGGGCAGGATATAACGAGTCTGAGTCAAGCCTAGGCAAACAAATCAACAGCAATACAACAACAACAAAATAACAAACCCCCCCAACAAAACAAAATGAAAAAGCAAAAAACCCCACCAATCTCTACCCATACATACAATGCCAAAGATCAATTTCAGAAAACACTAGGCTGAGTGAAAGAAGCCAGGCATAAAAGAGTCCAAATTGTATAACTGAATCTGTATGAAGTTCCAAAATAGGCAAAACTTATCTCAGTGATAAAAACCAGATCAGGTAATGGAAATGTTCTGTATCTTGCATTAAGTGGTAATTATATGAGTGTTTACAATTGCTAAATTTCACTGAATTCAACACCTTATAGCTATGAATTTTATACTATGCATTATTCTATTTAAGCTGATCACTTACAACTAATTCTTAGGAAAAAAGAGACATAAAAAACAGAATTTTCTAGGACCCACTCAATTTGTTACTATTCTCCCTATAACGAGCTCTACAAATATTAATTGCAAAGGAATGGTAAAAATTCATTTAAGTTTATGCTTCTCTTAAAAAGCACTTGCCTCACTACACTTTGTATTTGTTGCAATTTCACCTTTTCTATTACTTGTCTCTAAGCTTCATTTTTTTTTTTTTTTTTTTTATATGGCACTGGGGATTGAACTCACAACCTTGCGCTGGCCAGGGCAGGCACTTAAGGCACTGAGCCAAACTCCCGGCCCTGGTTTTTTTTTTTGAGGCAGGGTCGCACTATGTAGCTCAGGCCGGCCTTGCGCTCGAGTTGTAGCCCAAGCCGGCCTCGAACTCACAACGCTCCACCTACCTCAGCCTCCCGAGTGCTGGGATTAAAGATGTGCGCCACCACGCCCAGCTTCTCTAAGCTTCTTAAATATGGAACTTATGTGCCTTTATACATACTATACCACCTATGATAATACAGGGCAGCATCTTAGATTACAAAGAACAAAACTCTTCTTATTAGGCTTCTTTGATACATTATTAAAAAATATGTTTATATTTCTTCTCAATTATGATCAAAGATCCTACACTTTTTTTTTTTTTTTTTTTTTTTTGGTGGCACCAAGATGGAGCTCATAATCTCACACCTGCCAGGCAGGCTAAGCTTAAGCCACTGAGCTAAACTCCTGGCCCTAGTCTTTTGAGACAGGGTCACACTATGTAGTTCAGGCCAGCCTTGCGCTCACATCGTAGCCCAAGCCAGCCTCGAACTCACAACACTCCCCCTACCTCAGCCTCCCGGGTGCTGGGATTAAAGGTGTGTGCCACCACGCCTGGCTCTATGATCCTACACTTTTTAAGATGCTCTTTGAATCCAGAACAATTAAACATTTAAAAACGTAAAAATTTGATTTTCAAGTACATGAACCAGGTATGTAAAATTTTCCTTCTCACATTTTGCTAATGACTTTTAAGTTTGTTAAAAAAACTAGATAAACATAGCCGGGCATGGTGGTGCACCCCTTTAATCCCAGCACTTGAGAGGCTGAGGCAGGAGGAGCGTGGTGAGTTCAAGACCTGCCTGGGCTACAAAGTGAGTTCAAGGCCAGCCTGAACTGCATAGTGAGACCCTGTCTCAAAAAAAATAGGGCTGGGATTTAGCTCAGTGGCCTAAGCACCTGCCTGGCAGGCACGAGGTTGTGAGTTTGATCCCCTGTACCAAAAAAAAAAAAAAAGAAAGAAAGAAAAAGAAAAAGAAAACTAGGTAACATTGAATAACAAAAAATATAAAATAACTCTAATCACAAGTTAACATGCTATTCATTTAAAATTCAATAAAAGGCAACTTACTCTATGTCTAATACCATAGATGGATTGGATTGTTCCTTATCTTGTTCATCATTATAGAACAAGATTTTTTTGCTGCTTACAACAACATACTGAAATGAGAAAAAAGAATTAAAGGAACATTAACTTAGTTTACAGTAATAAGCATACCTGTCATTTATGTCTAGAATTACATTGTATTAATCTAAAATCAATGTTAGTAGTCCAGTAGTTAGCACAAGTTCTATCCTTCAAAGCAAAATAAGTAACAAAATATCAGAAAAGTATTAGGCAAACAGTACCTGTTTCTTCCAGCCGTATCTTTTGATATTTCCCCTATTTGGTACAGAAAGCCAACCTTCAATTCTTGACTCTAGGAGAAAAAGAACATATAGCAGTTAGTCTTAAATGCTAATCAAAAGAAAAACTCTTACAAGTCATTTGAGAGCATGCAGCAACAAGCAATTAAAACAACTAAATGAATAAATGCTGTAATTTGCTCTTCCATGCTTCCACCACACAAATCAATTTTAATGGCCATACAAATATTGCAGAAAAAAATTCCAAGCCACTTTTCTCATGAAATAACATTTAGTACTCAATAACAAAAGTATGAAGTAACAATGTCTTTAAGTGCCAGGCAAGACTGGAATGGACTGCAGCTTAAATGGGATATGGTATAGAAAACTTTAAATATCATTTAACATCCATATAAAAATATTCAGCGAAAAAAAAAGAAATATGCAGCAAGTGGAACAAATCAGAGCCATGATTACACAAGAAGAGCAAGCAAAAGTACAGAATTATCCTATTACTCACAGAAGACAAGAATAGAAGATAAATAAATAAGGAATGCAGGCAGAATCAACTAGATATAAAGAATAAGAGACAACATTTTATTTGTTTTCTCAGTACAGTATTCTCACAAATTTTCTTTTGGTAAAACAATTTCAATAAAACTGTCCAAATTTAATTGGAGGGGAAACTAATTCTCCAAACAAATTCAATTAAAATTCTTCTCAAATTAAAAACAGGTAAAGGCTTTTAAGTTTGCAATATTATAACTTAATGAATTGAAAAAGGGCACAAAATTCAGTTGATTAATTGCTAATAGTTAAACCATTTGTGTATACCATAAATTTCTTCACTATTTCGATCAAGGCCTTTCTGGTAATCATCACATTAAATATAATGTTTTGTTTTTTGTTTTTCTTTTTGAGACAGGGTCTTGCTATGCAGTTCAGGCTGGCCTTGGGCTCACTTTGTAGCCTAGGCTGGTCTTGAACTTGCAACGATCCTCCTGCCTCAGCCTCCCGAGTGCTGGGATTACAGGAGTGCGCCTCCATGCCTGGTCTATAAATAAATATAATGTTTACTAGAAATATTTGGGGAATAAAGATAATCCCATTAGAAATGACTATATCAGGCTGCAGATTAGAAAGCTGAAATTAAGTATTTTAAGTATCTAATCTTACATTTAAAAGACAAAAGAACAGAACGGGAACCATGATGCTATAAATGTGACCAATTATACTACAGCTCAAGTCATGATCCTCTGAGAATATATACTATCTCTCTTCCCATAATTTAAAGCTATAAAGCTCAGTCTTACAGCAACGGTTAACAACAGATGACATCTACTGAGCATTAATTAATTGCTATGTGCTTTACAATTTGTATCTCATGTTTAACCTTTGTATATAGCCCCATGAGTCCAGAATATTATATTCTGAGGATTATAGGATAGGTTTTACTATCATCCTCCACTGAACAGACGAGGAGACCAAGGCTAGCAAGGTAAGCTGCCTTGTCCAAGGCTACTCTATCAGTGTCTGTAAAAGCTCAAGGGTTCAAACTTGTTTTTAGAGCACACTGTTAGTCTGCCCCCCAAACTTTGCAATTCACTGAATTGTAGCTAATGTTCCTCTTCTCCTATCTGCACCACGTACTTAATGTCCCCCAACTTGTTTGAACCATTTTCCTTCATACAAACTGTAGGTGGTTAAACAGGAAGAAATAGAGAACAAGTTTCAACACAAGTTCTCCTTTCTCTTGATTGCTGCTATTTAGTTCACCAATAATGATTTTATTTCCTTAGATAGTTCCTTTGTAAGTTTAGTGACCACAAGAAGCATATCCTAATATTTATTTTATATACTCCACTGCATCTGACCCCAGAAATATTTGCCATTTACTTGCTATTCTGTTTTTCTGAATCAGTCAATTAAAGTCATTATCTGTAAATAACAGTTATGGTTTAAAAACCAAAGAGGCAGTTTTATATTAAACAGCATGCAGAAGACTAATGGTCACAAGTTGATCATTCATAAATATTTTATCTTACAAAAAAAGAAAATTTACTATGAATTTTCCTGTTAACGTGGCAAAAATCGCAGCTCTTGTCTTTGTTTTTTTTTGTGTGTGTGTGGCACCGGGGATCGAATTACTCACAATGCTCCGCCTACATCAGCCTCCTGAGAGCTGGGATTAAAGGCGTGTGCTACCATGCCCAGCTACTGCAGCTCTTGTCTTAAAGTGCAGTTTGATAAACATTAATATAAATGACTTAGGCCGGGAGTGGTGGCGCACGCCTTTAATCCCACCACTTGGGAGGCTGAAGTAGGAGGAGCGTTGTGAGTTCGAGGCCTGCTTGGGCTACAATGCAAGCACAAGGCTGGAGTGAGCTACATAGTGCAACCCTGCCTCAAAAAAACTAGGGCTGGGAGTTGGGCTCAGTGGCTTAAGCATCTGCCCTGGCAGGTGCGAGGCTGTGAGTTCAATCCCCAGTGCCACAAAGAAAAAAAAACAAACCATATATATATATATATATATATATATATATATATGAATGACTTAGAATAAACATTAATATTTGAGAATACAATTAAGGTTTTTTATTACAGTAATTCCTTACTGAAAATAAAAGCCCTTCAAATTTTGATATTTAAGCAAAATTGTATATTCCAAAATATCCCAACTCTTCCAGTTTTTTTTCTATGAAAAGAAATGCCAAAAATACTCATGTTTTCTAGCTGTAAGTTTGGGTTGGGAGCTAAATTACGCTCAGTGATAAGAGATAAAGCATACATACTAGCTTCTGTTTCTTTTCCATACTCCTGTTTTAGATGCAATTTAATATACCTACTAGTTTTTATACATGAAGATGTTCTCCAAAACCAGGACTAGTTGTGACCTAAGTGGTAATCTGAAGTAAAATGCTGTAAATTCCACCTTTTACATTAAAAAATACAGAAATTAGCTTCTCTAGATAATTTGTAAAATAAACACTGAGAACTTAGAAGTCTACATTATCATCCACAATTTGCTACACAAGTATATAAACACCCTACTCTAGATTTTATGTATTTGCAGAGGAATTTTAACTTACAAAAAATTAGGTATTATTTCAACATTGCCAACTGAATCTTTAATCCAACTAAGAGCCATGGTGCCTAATTATATATAAATACTACCCAACACAGCTGCTTTACGCATTAGACTACCAAAGTTAACTTGGATATACCACATACTGTTCAATAAAGAAATAGAGGACCATTATAAAATATTTCAATTATATTTGGAAGTGACATACAAAAGAAAATGAAATTCATTAACACTGAAGAACTCATATCTCCAAATCATTAATAAGGTAAATTCAGAAATCCTTTTATATAAATATTTGGAAACACACCAAACAATTCATCATTCTCAGATTTAAGTGACAGCCCAGGATTACGATGGATGGAAAAAAATGAATCACGTAGGTAATTCATAAGAGGTAATATAAATGGGGTGCTGATATCAAGTGCTGGGATACTGGTAACATATTTTCCTAATGCTTTATTTATTATATTCTCTTTATATAATTAGGTAAACAGTTCCAAGATAACAACAGAAAAAATAACATGACCATCACATTATTTTTTTTCATCTAGGCAAATGCAAACCGTACCCTAAGGGTAAATAAATTAAAAAAAAGAACGCCGTACTGGGGATTGAACTCAAATCCTTCTCACTGAGCATCTCAAGTCTTTTTTTTTTTTTTTTTTTGGCGGCACTGGGGATTGAACTCACAACCTTGCACCTGCCAGACAGGCGCTTAAGCCACTGAGCCAAACTCCCAGTCCTAGTTTTTTTGAGGCAGGGTCGCACTATGTAGCTCAGGACAGCCTTGTGCTCGCATTGTAACTCAAGCAGGCCTCGAACTCACAATGCTCCGCCTACCTCAGCCTCCCGAGTGCTGGGATTAAAGGTGTACGCCACCACGCCCGGCTCATCTCAAGTCTTTTTAAAATTTTTTCCTTTGAGAGAGTGTTTCGAACTTGCTATTCTCCTGCCTCAGTCTCTCAACCTTTAAGGATAATCTTTGTGACAGAGCACACTGTGTAAATATAATCTGTCACAGAAACAAAGGGAGAATGAAGATATGGAAGAATTAAGAGAATGAAAGTGAGAGGATTTTTTGTTTGGTTTCTTTTTTTTTGGAGACAGGGTCTATGTACTTCAGGCTGGCCTTGAATTCACTATGCAGTCCATGCTGGCCTCAAACACAGCAATCCTCCTGCCTCAGTCTCCTGAGTGCTGGGGATTGCAGGCATGCTCCACCATGCCCAGCTAAAAGTGTGTTTAAGAACCCCAGAATTTTAAGTCAGAGAAAGAGTAACATCCTCAACCGCATGATTTTTAGAATTAAAAATGTTAGAAGACAAGATGTCCACTAAAAAAAGATTACAGAAGTTACTGGAAAAAGAGAGAGAAAGAAACGGAAGTGGGGAGCAGAGGGAGTAGACTGATTAAAAAGGTTAAGCTCTCTAGAGGTATGAGATAATTAGAATCTTCATACTGACTGATGAAATCTAAGAGAAATAATTAGACATAGTATCAGTTCATTTACTCAACTACTTAAAAACTGAAATCACTGAAGTAAAATAAAAGTATGATCCTTCATTGTAGAATAAATCTATTCAGCCTTCCTCATTTAATCTGAAAATTCATCTGCCAATGTTACAAAGCAAGTAAAAATTAATCAGTCATAAACTTCAAAAAATCTATATAATTCACACTAAGAATGAATATGGGGGAAAGGAAGGAAAAGAAAAAAAAATGATGAGAACAGAAGGGAAAAAATGGAAACAAAGCTTCTGTAAATAAGAAGGAGAAGAGGGGTTGAAAGAAAGCAGGGGAATGGGAAAAAAATAGGAATCAAGTTATATCATGTATAGGTACAAATTCCCTATAATGAATGCTATGGCTATTATACCTAAAATGTACCAAAAATTAAAAAAAAGAAGAATGAATATGGCTGGGCATGGTGGCACAGGCCTATAATTCCAGCACTTGGGAGGCTGAGGCAGGAGGATCACTATGAGTTGGAGACCAGACTGGGCCAGCCTGAACTACTTAGAGAGACTCTGTCTTAAAAAAGAAAAAAAAAAAAAAAGAATAAATACAAAAATATTTCAATCGTTCCTCCTACACATGACCACAAAACCTTAGCTTTATATCCCAAGAACCATTTTGAAGCAACCACTAAGTGGTGGATTTAATTTATTAGCAACATATCTGATGCAGGGAGAGGAAACAAATACAGTATCGAAAAACGTCTACCTCCAGTTTGAGAAGTCAAGGTTCAGCACTGTTGAGATCTTCAGTTTCAACACTGAGAACACAGTGATGGGGGAAGAGACACCTAATTGGTCTTATTTTATAGCAGTGGAGAAGGTTACCAGCATTCTAGTTTGAAGTTTAAAAACCTTTAAAATAAAACCTCTGAAACACACACTAATATTCTAAGGATTAAATTCAGAGTGGAGCCAGTAGGAACGTTTAAAAATCTTTTGCTAATGGGCTCGTAAAATCTCAGGACTCTAAAATCTCAGTCTGCCAATCAAAGCACCTGAGGAGCCGGGCATGGTGGCTCACGCCTTTAATCCCAGCACTCAGGAGGCTGAGGTAGGAGGAGCGTCGTGAGTTCGAGGCCAGCTTGGGCTACAATGCGAGCGCAAGGCCGGCCCAAGCTACACAGTGCGACCCTGCCTCAAAAAACTAGGGCTGGGAGTTTGGCTCAGTGGCTTAAGTGCCTGTCTGCCAGGCGCGAGGTTGTGAGTTCAATCCCTGGTGCCGCAACAAAACTAAACAAAACAACAACAAAAAAAACAAAGCACCTGAGGATCACTTCAGTTTAGCTTTCCTGAATAAGCCAGGATGCAGGATAAAACTCATTACCTTCTTTTCTTTCAAATCTTCTATGTGCATTCAACAATAATGTGTAAATCTGAAGTTTCTACCCTAGCATTTTTAAAAACCTATGTACACATTAACACATTATAATGTTAAGCTGGACATGCTGCTGCACACCTGTAAACCCAGCACTCAGGAGGCTGAGGCAGGACAACTGCCAAGAGTTAAGGATTGAAGGGGCTGGGGGTGTGGCTCAGCGGCACAAGCACCTGCTTGGCAAGCGTGAGGTCGTGAGTTCAATCCTTGGTACAAAAAAAAAAAAAAAAAAAAAGACTTAAGGATTGAACTACATAGTGAGATCCTGTCTTAAAAAAAGGAGGAAAAAAAAAAAAAAGAAAAGAGAGAGAGCATTATAATATTAAAGTGAAATGAGTGAAAACAAAAAAGCCCTGGTTAAAATTTTAACAGACACTAAATAGAGTTAAGAATTCCTTTACTCAAGCTGAAGGTGGTGGTGCACACCTGTAACTCCTGCACTCAGGGGGCTGAAGCAGGAGGATCACTGCCTGCCTCAGCCTCCCGAGACCAGTCTGGGCTGCAAAGTGAGATCAAGGCCAGCCTGAAATGCATAGCAAGACCCTGTCAAAAAAAGACAAAAACAAAAACTCCTTTACTCCAGAAGAATCTGAGTTAACAAACGGAACGAACTACAACTTCAGTTAGAAAATTGAAGCAATGAAGCCAACAGTCTCTAAAAGTCATATTCTTACTGACTTTGTAAGTCTACTTTTAGAAGGCTGTTCAAACAACAGAAGTTGGAGGTTCTGTGAAAGCCAAACTCATTCTCCTACGATGTCATGTGCCCACTTTTCTCAAGAGGGGGTGGTTTCAGAGCGCCCCAAGTTGAAAACCAGAGAATCCCTGACCACCAGAACAGGAAATCTCCTTCCTGTTTTCCCTCCCCACACACCGAAGAATGCAGGACAGGGATCACAAGGCACGCAGCAAGGAACTGAACTCACTTTCCCTTCTGAGTCCTACTTTCCTAGCAAGAAACACCATTAAAAAAAACAAAAACAAAACAAAACAATGTAAAATTTTCTAAGTAATCTATCAAGTTTCCTATATAACATTTTAAAAATGCAATATATTAAGATAGAATCCCTGCAATAATTTATGCTGCTTCATAAATATCATGTACCAATCTGAAATATGCTAATTAAAATCTATTTTCAAGTTTATTACCATGTAAACCAAACCCTCCAAACTATGATTTTTGTGGTATGTCTTGTGTGTGTGTGCGCGCACACGTGTGTAAACCTATTTACTTCATTTCTACTACAGTTAAGCCATGAATGAAAAATTGATTCTCTGTTAGAAGAAGAAGAAAAGAGTCAGATGTGGTGGTGCACACCTGTAATCTCAGTACTTGGGAGGCTGAGGCAGGAGGATCATTGCGAGTTTGAGATCAGCCTGGGCTACAAAATGAGTTCAAGGCCAGTCTGAACTGCATAGAGAGATCCTGTCTCAAAAAATAGGGCTGGGAATTTAGCTCAGTGGCTTAAGCACCTGCCTGGCAGGTGTGAGGTTATGAGTTCGATCCCTAATACCAAAAAAAAAAAAAAAAAAAAAGAAGGAAAGGAAAACGTCTGAAATCTTAGCCACTCACTTTTGGTTTCACTTGGTTCTCCATTCCCTCATTGCATTCCATTCCAACTCTTTTTTTTTTTTTTTTTTTTTTGTGGCACCAGAGATAAACTCCCGGCCCTAGTTTTTTGAGGCAGAGTCGCACTATGTAGCTCAGGCCGGCCTTGCGCTCGCATTATAGCCCAAGCTGGCCTCGAACTCACGATGCTCCTCCTACCTCAGCCTCGAGTGCTGAGATTAAAGGTGTGCGCCACCACACCCAGCTCCATTCCAACTCTTTTTATCTATTTTCCCCAATTTAAAACTTGACTAAGCCAGATGAAAGCATATTACTACTATGCTGGATTGGCTTCTGTACGTTGCTGCTACTGCCTCTGATTATGAAGGACAGGTCTCAGTTTTAGTACCAGAATATGTAAAATGTCAAACAGCTGTTACAAAAACATGTACAATTTTCTTTAGTGAAAGCCTGGAGTGACTTTCACCATCAGGGTAGGCTGCTCAAAACAAGTTCATATACTTCAGGTTTCTATTCAGGTAGAGCTCTTAGGTTCATGTTAATAGTCTAAGATGGCTCATGATTGTTTTTATTCTAGAAAATGCTGAATTCACTATGATAATTTTTATATAACAAAATATACTTAGTATATAACCATTATAAGTTTTTGCCATCAGAAACAATTCCTCCTCAAAGATCCATGGACATAACAACAAAGAGGTAGAAAATCAAATTAAAAAAATAATTTCCATGTCATTTAAGCAAACTTACATGACATAACAGAATTATTCTTACCTGGAAGGTTTCCATCTGTTTCATCAGCGCTAGGAAAACTAGCAACACTAGTAGAATCCGAAAGGTCCAAAAGTTTAGCACGCAATTGTTCAATATCACTCTCTTTGCTAGCCAACTGCATCTGAAGCTCATTCCTATGTGTACATTCTTCTACCAATTGCTATTTTTGAAAAATATCAAGATAATAAGTAATCAAGGTTAAATAATTTCCAACACTAAGAATTAATTCAAGCATAATTAATCTAAATGGCTACCATGAAAGCACTAAATATAAAATATGTATGTTTACCACAACAGGATTTTTTTCTGGAGGGAGACAGGATCTCATTATGTTGCCCAGGTTGGCCTCAAACTCCTGAGCTCTAGTGACCCTCTGTCTCAGTCTCCTGAGTAGCTGGGAACACAGTCACATGCCATTATGCCTGGCCTGAGACAGAGAGGCAAGGCAGAAATGTAAGCCCTTTCTCAGTAATGTGATGCTAGGATAAGCTCTAAGCTCTTTTACTCCTTGCATTCAGGAGAGTTTCTGTTTGTTTGTTTGTTTGTTTTTGTTTTAATATAAGGCATTAAAGAAACTAAAACATTAGGAAATGCTCTTCTGGCTCTAAATGAAATAGTTAAAAGGTAAAGAAAACGTCTTAGCATGGTAGAACCATAAACGATGAAGTCAAAGATTGGATCTAGGATAGCCGGGCGTGGTGGCGCACGCCTTTAATCCCAGCACTCGGGAGGCTGAGGTAGGCGGAGCGTTGTGGGTTCGAGGCCGGCTTGGGCTACAACGCGAGCGCAAGGCCGGCCTGAGCTACATAGTGCGACCCTGCCTCAAAAAACCAGGGCTGGGAGTTTGGCTCAGTGGCTTAAGCGCCTGCCCTGGCAGGCGCGAGGTTGTGAGTTCAATCCCCGGTGCCGGAAAAAAAAAAAAAAAAAAAAGATTGGATCTAGGTTTATTTTATACCAGAGTCCATGTTCACAATTTTATGTTATTAACACACCAAGAAAATTAAAAATTAAGGTTGGTTATCTGGATTTCAGAGAAATCCTCTACCTAACCACAGACCATATTACAACAGAAGGGGCTAGGATGTAGCTCAGTGGAAGTGTGTTTGTCTAGCACAGCCAAGGTCTGGGTTTGAATCCTAGCACTGCAAATGGTATTGTAAAAGCCACATTCCTTCCACTTTCAGTCTTAAAAATGACAACAGGGCCGAGGATTTAGCTCAGCAGTGTAAGCACCTGCTTGGCAAGTGCCAGGTCGTTTGATCCCCAGTACCAAAATTATAAAAAAAAACAAAAAAACAACGACAACAACAATAAAACCCTTGATTATCTGTCTTTTTTTTTTTTTTTTTTTTTTTTTTTGCGGCACCGGGGATTGAACTCACAACCTCATACCTGCCAGGGCAAGCGCTTAAGGCACTGAGCCAAACTCCGGGCTCTGGTTTTTTGAGGCAGGGTCGCACTATGTAGCTCAGACCGGCCTTACGCTCTCGTTGTAGCCCAAGCCGGCCTCGAACTCACAACGCTCCGCCTACCTCAGCCTCCCGAGTGCTGGGATTAAAGGCGTGCGCCACCACGCCCGGCTGATTATCTGTCTTAAAATGGCTGTTAAGTGTTAAAAACTACTCAAGTTATAACAACTAATAGGCAACAACAGAGCATCTTTCTAGTTGTTCAAGATTAATGCTCCTAGTAGCAAAATAATGATCAAACTGTGAGGCTATAAACTATGAAATTTTTTATGCTAGGAAAGCTGTTCTGAACAAGACAAAGAGATAACCACATACAGTAACAGCAGTTTAAGACAACAATCCTATATGCCTCAGTGTGCACACACACAACTTACCGCTTGCATTTCATTCAGTTCCTTTTGATGTTTCACTACCATCTGGTTGAATTTCTCTCTCTCTTGGTTCAGTTCCAGTTGTAACTTTCGATTTTCCTTTTCTTTCTTTCTCAGATCTTGTGTATTAGCTTTCTTTCTATCAATTTTAAAATCTTTGCGATTCATTATTTCTGCCAACTTGTTAACAGCCTATTTAAACATGAAAATGTTATTAGTAAGAACTTGTAGCTGTTCAGTTTAAATCTCCACTAAGTAAGTATTTTTCTCCTTCAAAATCAGTAAGCAGGGCTTTTTTGTGGGTATGAAATGTTGGGGTAACTGGTAAAACCAGTAACTGACATTAAAGCTGGAAACATGGCTCAGTGGTACAATGCTTGGCCAGTGTGCAGAAGGCATTGGGTTTGATCCCCAGTACTACAAAAATAGTACATAAATAAAAACTAATACTTGACTTATTTCTCTATTCCAGTGGCAGAACCAGATAGGCTTGCAAAAATCCATTCATTTTTCAGCAATTACTGTGCACTTATTATGGTATAGGAACTTTATTAGGTACTAGATACAAAGATAGAAATGCAGTCATCTCCCAAAGTCATCCTAGTCTGGTGCAGAAAACACAGAACAGAGTGGTAAGTAAAAAGAGACATACAAGAGTACCATGAGAACAGTGCCAAACTGAGGTTTTGAGAAGTCAACGCATGCTTCTTATAATATTGGTGTATCTGCTTCTTAAAAGACAAAGAGGAGGACAAAGGATTTAGCTCAGCTGCACAAGCTCCTGCTTGGCAAGTGCGAGGT
>RJWM01004310.1:50293-70865 GCA_004363535.1 Dasyprocta punctata | reverse complement strand
ACAGGAAACAGTATGGAGGCATAAAGGCTAAAGAGAATCCCTTTTCCTTTCAACAAGTAGGAAAGCAGGGGCATAACACATCTGACCAGGTGGGTCATCCTGAGGTCCTTTTGAAAGTCAGGTAGGTACAGTTTAGCTGGGTGTGGTGTCACACACCTTTAATCCCAGCACTCAGGAGGCTGAGGTAGGAGGAGCGTTGTGAGTTCAAGGCCGGCTTGGGCTACAACGCGAGCGCAAGGCCAGCCTGAGCTACATAGTGTGACCCTGTCTCAAAAAACTAGGGCCAGGAGTTTGGCTCAGTGGCTTAAGCGCCTGCCTGGCAGGAGCAAGGTTGTGAGTTCGATCCCTGATGCCACAAAAAAAAAAAAAAAAAAAAAAAAAAGGTAAGACAGCATGCAAACACAGTTGAGGTCAATTCCTTTTGCCAGAAGGAAAAAGTACATTCAAAATGAGTCAGAATGCTAAAAACATTTAAAATTAGCTACATAAACTGTAAAACATAAGTATGGTATATTTGTTTTGAAGTAATGTGAAAGAAAATGAAAACAAACAAACAAACAAAGGCTAGGGATATATCTCAGCAGCACAGCATCTGCCTGGCAAGTGCAGGGTCATGAGCTTGATTCCTGGTACAAAAAAAACCCACGAAAAAACAAAAAACAAAAATATATATATGTCTTTCCATTAAGACAAAAAAAAGATCCTAACCATCATCATTTCCACACAGGATGAGTTTCACTAAGGATGAGGACCGTCTGAGAAATTTTAATGCAGTAAAAGTTTACTCTGTCGAATTCATACATACATATGTGAGTTTTTAAAATAAATCCAACATGTCTGTTCCCCCATCAAATACTATGGAGAAAGTAAAAAGCAAAAACACAAAAACAAACAAAAAAACCCATGTAATACCACACACTGAAAGACATCTTTGCTAAAGCTTTCTCTGGTTTTCTTTCAATCTGTTGGGTGCATATTATCTTCTAGGCTTCCCAGACATAAAAATAGATTACACACACAGTTAAATTAAAATAGATTTTAAAAATATGGTTAAGTGTTTAGACTCATTGCCATCACTCCTCCTCAAAGTATTTCTCCTCCTTTCAAACACATTTACTCCATCATTCCTGCCACTGTCGGAAGCCATTCTGGAGGTCTTCTTTTCCTGAGTATCTTTCCTGAGTGCTGTGATTGCCTCAATGTCCTGAATCAGTTCAAAATGTTTACCTTTTATGGTTATTTTGATACTGGGGAAGAGGCAGAAGATATGGTGCCAGATCTGGTGAATGAGGTAGATGAGTACACACTGTAAGGTTTTCACGAGACTGCCTTTCTGTCAAATGACACTAGTTTTTGATCATACCTTTTAAAATAAGTTTAAAGCGAAGGGGAGTATTCTGAGGAGGATTAATGGCACTGTGTCTTTTACTATAATAATTCTGTTTTAAAAATTTAAACATTCACCATTTATTAATTATATCTCATACAGTTTGTGCTACCACATGCCTTTTTTCATTTAGCACTTTATCATGGGATATACTTTCTCACATCATTACACAGACGTCTACTTCATTTATTTTTAAAGGCTCTCTTGCATTCCATTGTAGATTTACTGAGTTGTTTTTATTTTTCCACTATTAAAAATAATGTTGCAGCTGGGCGTGGTGGCGCACGACTTTAATCCCAGCACTCGGGAGGCTGAGGTAGGAGGACCGTTGTGAGTTCAAGGCTGGCTTGGGCTACAACGCGAGCCCAAGACTGGCCTGAGCAACACAGTGTGATCCTGCCTCAAAAAACCAGGGCCGGGAGTTTGGCTCAGTGGCTTAAGCGCCTGCCCTGGCAGGTGTGAGGTTGTGAGTTCAATCCCTGGTGCCACAAAACATAAATACATAAATAAATAAAAATAAATAAATAAATAAAGCCGGGCATGGTGGTGCACGCCTTTAATCCCAGCTCTCAGGAGGCTGAGGTAGGAGGAGCGCTGTGAGTTCAAGGCCGGCCTGGGCTACGTGACTGCAAGGCCAGCCTGAGACACATAGTGCAACCCTGTCTCAAAAAACTAGGGCCGGGAGTTTGGCTCAGTGGTTTAAGTGCCTGCCTGGCAGATGCGAGGTTGCGAGTTCGATCCCCAGTGCTACCAAAAAAAAAAAAAAAAAAAAAAATAATAATAATAATGTTGCAATAGTCATCTCCCCATCTTTCTCTCTTTTTCTTTCTTTTACTGGAGATTGACTGAGGTCTCTGCATTAAGCTACATCCCCAGCCCCTTTATTTATGTATTTTTATTTTAGACAGGGTCTTAATAAGTCACCAGGTTTGTCCATGCCAGGCTCAACCTTGTGATCTGTCTGTCTCAGCCTCCTAGAGTGCTTACAGGCTTGCACCACTACGTCTGGCTGTATTTATTTCTCTTAAGCATTTATGCAAGTCTTTATGCAGGATAAATTGTATAGTAGTACATCAAAAACATGTACATAAAATTACATTATCCTCAGTTTATTCCCTAGAATAGTATATGAACCAAGCTTCCCTACGTTCTTGACAAACCTGGGTATTTTTGTCTCACTTAAAATCTGACTATCTTCAAAAAGATTCCTTATTATTTATTTTTATTTCTTAGTTTATTATTGGGATTAAACATTTTTTAAATTCACTATTTCTGTCTCAATTGTCCTTTTTTTTGTTGGAGTTTTTCTTGTTTGTACTTATTTATAAAAATAAATGCTATTAAATATACTTTTCTGTTTTCTTTCGATTTATAGTGTTGTGCTTCACAGACATTTGAAATTTTATGTACAAACATCAATCTTTTCCTCTATTCTTTCTGTCTTGATATAAGTAAAATCAGCAATTAAGGATTTCCAGCATCTATTAAGTACCTTTTTGAAAGATTATGTTGCAACATGCAGGACTGATGAGACAGAGTAGATTTAAGAAGAGAACACAATCATATAATCACAAAGAAACAATTTTTACTGTAAAAGTCAACTGAAGAATTTAACAGACACGAATTTTAATTACAAGATAACTTAGTAAAATGAAAAGATATCAAGTTAACAGGAAAAAAATAACCTGACTAAATGCATCACAAAATACAAAGTAAAATGATAATCTACCCCTATAGTTTCTGATTTATTCCCATATCTCGCTTATGTGTCTTCTCTTCACTATGTTTTAATAAGAGATCTTCAAAATAATTTAAATTACATTCTTATTAGACAAACTAGCTTTCCTAACTGAAAACCCTTTTTTTTTAAATATAAGTCTTCTATATTTATTAGAGAGAATCTGTATTATTTGTTTTAATGAAAGGCTTGAACCTTATGACTTCAGTTTTAGGAAAAAGTACATAAAGAACAATTATTAACTTTCCAATATATGACACTCAAATGTATTTTTTTTTTTTTTTTTTTTGCGGCACCAGGGATTGAACTCACAACCTTACGCCTGCCTGACAGGCGCGTAAGGGGCTGAGCCAAACTCCCGGCCCTTCAAATGTAAATCAATGGAAAAAGCTGAAAGTATGCATACCTGTGTTTTAAGAGTTCGTTCTGTATTGATATTCTTTTCAAAAGCAGCCTTAAGAATACTGATCTCCTCCTCCTTCTTCAATTTATATTCTGCCAACCAATTATATAACATGTTACTCCACAGAATTAATTTTTGCATTTCAAACTCAAATTACTATGCACTAGTAACTTTCACTAATTTCATTAATTCTTAAGGGTATACATGTTATTTAACATATGGAAACAGGTATTGAAAAACCTTATATACAACATAAATACCTAAACATTAATTGGTGATTTTAATTTAACACCATGATTATTTTTAAACAATCCTACAGCTGCCAGGTGTGCACCTGTAACCTCAGCGCTTGGGTGGGTTAAGGAGGATCGGTGTGAGTTCGAGGCCAGACTGGGCTACAAGATGAGACCCTGCCTAAAAAAACCTGGAAAACAGACAAACAAACAAACAAACAACAAACGGACAAATTCTTACATACCTTCTTCTGCCTTTTTCATTTTATCCGCCAGCTCTTCATTTTCTTTTCTTAGTAGTTCATTATCTTTGGTTAGCATGCTGTTTGCTTCTTCAAGCTAAACAAAGCCACAAAAATTTAAGCTACAGCCTCTTTGTTTTTTTCACAGAACTAAAACTTTTTCCATGAAGACAGACCAAATATTGTTTAATAATAAAAAAAATGTTTTTTACTTTAAAATATATAGATACAATTAAACTCTAAATACTTTAGAACAATTTTTAGCTCCCAAGAATTTTTCTAATGTATACATGCACAACTCTATCTAGCTCTATGATGAATCACTATATGAGCCATGCCAAGTTAGCATCCTTCTGGGCTTCACTTTGTTAAAATTTTTAAGTGCCCCCACCCCGCCACCTTAGACGAGGTCTCATTATGTAGTTCAGGCTGGCTTTGAACTCACTTTGTAGCCCAGGCTAGCCTTGAACTCAGCGATCCTCCTGCCTCAGCCTCCCAAGTGCTAGCATTACAGGTGTGTACCACTACATCCAGCCATTTTATTTTAAATAATGATGAAAATGACAATAAAAAATTTATTAATTACTTCTACTTTTGCATTTATTGACCATTCTATGTATGTTATTTTCATTTACTCCTCATAACAATCATGTGGAATGGGTATTATTTCCACTTTATTGATGAGGAATATGAAGCTTCAAGAAATTAAAGCAAGTGGCTAAAATCACATAATTTCTTAGGGAAAAAGGTAGGATTTGAACACGGCTGCTCACATTACAGCACTTGATGTTTACTTCAAAAGAAGAAAATTTAACTTCCACTTCTAGTATTGTAATTCTAGAAGACTACAAGTGATTATTTAGACTATAGTGCAAACTGCAGAATAGGTAATTGGTTTGCTGTATTGGTTGCTTATAATGAACATGTATACTATTCACAAAGAATTTCCCATGCCAAAATGTTTTCTCTGAATTTCAAAGAATTCTGCCTCATGAAATCAATTTCAGTGTAGTAAGAGAATAACAAATGAACTAACTTAACCCAAATGTTTCTTCATACAAAATATAACTAAGATCTATAGACAGAAAGAAATAAAAGCCTAATACACTGATAAAATTTTCAATCATTAACAACATTTTGGATTAAATAAACTATTTAACACAAAAGTACATAATGATCATTATGTATGAAGTGAAAGCAAACATGCATGCACACATAAACGCTAACATTTTTTTTTTTTTTTTTGCAGCACCGGAGATGGAACTCACAACCTCGTGCCTGCCAGACAGGCGCTTAAGCCACTAAGCCAAACTCCCGGCCCTAGTGTTTTGAGGCAGGGTCGCACTGTGTAGCTCAGGCCGGCCTTGCACTCGCGTTGTAGCCCAAGCTGGCCTCGAACTCACAACGCTCCTCCTACTTCAGCTTCCCGAGTGTGGGGATTAAAGGCATGCGCCACCATGACCGGCTAACTCTAACATTTTAAAATGAGATTTATTTTGATTTAAGTCAATTTTAGTCATATAAGTTACCTATCACACTTACCCGACTAACAGTGTGATCTTTATCTGTAATCTCTTGTCTATTTCTTGAAGCAGCTTTCTTGCTTTCTTGGGTCAATTCGAAATACTGTTCTTCCAGAAGTCCTCGAGCCAACTGCTCAGACTCAGCTTTTGTTTCTGCTAGATCCAACTGAGTAGAAAGAGCTTCCCTATAAAAATTTTTAAGAGAAATGTATATACTAAACTCAGTTCATTTTCCCAACTTCAATCACATGCTTAAAAAAGCAATTACCTTTAAATGATAAAAAAAAATTTTGATTTTATGTTTTAGATAAACTAAATCCATTTCAAACTTTCTAGAAAAGCTATGAACTTAACCTACCAAGCTATCTACTTTTGGAAAACACTGGCTAATAAATCAGATCAGACTTGGTTCCTTTAACTCTGCCACTAACAGAATAGGCACACTGTTGGGCAAGGTCCTTATACTTCCTACATGTGATTTAAACAAATCTGCAAAACAGGAGTTAAACTAAATTATCTGTGAGGTCCCTTCTAGCTCTGAAATTCAGTGAGATTATGAAGACACATATAGATCTGTAAACTAACTGGGAACAGCCTTGGAAATGGCACTTTGTTTGTTTGTTTGTTTGTACCAGAGATCAAACTCACAACCTTGCACTTGCCAGGCAGGTGCTTATGCTGCTGAGCTAAACCCCCGGCCCTGGAAATGGCACTTTAAACTTCATAATTGATGGTCAGATCAGGACAAGATTATTATAGTTTGCCTGCTCTTCCCAAAAAACCACTCTAGGATAAGCCACCTTGCTCACCATTATAATCTCCTTGTATGCCACTGATGCTCAGCGAATGTTTTCAAAACACACAATTTCTACCTTCTATTTTCTGGTAAGGATTACAAATCAAATCTTCTGGCTTAAACTTAAGGATGAAGACATAAAAGAATTCACAAAGAACAACACTCATTCACACAATAACTACTTATTTCAATGTTTACTCTGTGGTAAGCATTGTTCTAGGAATTAAAGCACATAGCACTCACAGAATTCTTGGTCCCTAGAGGTACAAAGTGGGAGAGTATGTTAGTACAGTTACACAGACAACTTAAAAAATGAACAAGTAATATATAGTATGCCATACAGAATAAAAGAAAAGGCTGTGAATGTGGTCACAATTTTATTATGGGGTGATCAAAGAGGCCTCTCTGCTAAGGAAATATTAGAGGGGGAAGGAAGTGAAAGAATAAGTAATAACAGGTTATCTAGAAAGGGAAAATCAAATGCAAGCCAGCTGATAATGTGATCAGAGAGACATAGGAAAGTTGAGAGAGATGTAAAAAGAAAAGAGAAGAGAAAGACAAACCCTGTTGCCTTTAATCCCAGCACTCGGGAGGCTGAGGTAGGAGGAGCGTTGTGAGTTCGAGGCCGGCTTGGGCTACAACGCGAGCTCAAGGCCGGCCTGAGCTACATAGTGCGACCCTGCCTCAAAAAAGCCAGGGCTGGGAGTTTGGCTCAGTGACTTAAGTGCCTGTCTGGCAGGTGTGAGGCTGTGAGTTCAATCCCCAGTGCCGCAAAAAAAAAAAAAAAAAGAAAAGAAAGACAAACCCTGTAAGGTTTACTAAAACAATATAGGGGCAATGGCTTTTATTCTTTACTCCAGAGTTAAAAAGATCATTCTTGGCTGCTGTATACAGTATTAGGACCAGATAGCAAGAGACAATAGCAGAGCAGAGTTAGCTGTTAAAAGGTTACTGACAGCTGGGTGTGGTGGCACACCCTGAGGCTGAGGCAGGCACCTCAAGTTAAAGGCCAGCATGGAATATATACTGAGTTTAAGGTCAGTCTGAACTACATAATGATCGTGACCCTGTCTCAAAAAAAAGGGAGTGGGGAGGGTGCTCCTGAAATAATCAAGATTGGAGATAATGGCAGCTTGAACCACATTAATAGTGATCAAATTCTATACATAATTTTTAGTTACAACTGGGAGAATGTTAATGGACTGCACAAAAAGTGTAAGAAAAACAAGAGTCTAGGATGACCTAATTTTTTTTATTTAAACCACTGAAAATAACAATTGTTAATTACTGAAACAAGAAAGACAGAAAAAAAGCAGACTGGTAAGGTGACAGAGTCAGGATTTTGGGGGGACACATTAAACAGGGAATGCTTACTGAACACTCAGGAGAGACGTCAAACAGACAGCTGGATACACAAGTTTGGAATTCAAAGGAGAATGTACTTGTACGCCAATGCTATTTAAAGCTAGGAGGCTGGATGAGAACAAGCAGAGTGATCCCTTGGGTCCTCTAAACTCTGGAGGTCTCAGAAATGAGAAGGGACAAAAAAGGCAGAGGAGGTTGAGACAGGGTAACCAGTTTAGTTAAAAGGAAATACTGTGTAGTATCACAGAGAAAAAGTGAAGATTTCATTCAGAGTAATCAGTATGTCAAAAGCTGCTGTTAAATTAAGCAAATAAGGTAAGGATTGAGATCTTACTATTGTTTTTATTAGGAAGACAACAATGACCATGAGAAGGGTTGTTTAGTTAGGAGTGATGCATACAAACGACTGGAGCAATGTCAAGCGAATGGGAGAACAGAACTGAAGATAGCTGGTATGTAATTTTTCAAGTAAGATTGCTATAAAAGGAAGCAGAAAAATGGTATGTTAGTTGGAAGTAGATGTGAGCTAAAAGCTATTTTTTAAGGAGATATTCAATTGTTTAACGATGAGAATGAATGGAAAATTTATACAAGAGGAGAGAATTGTTGGAATCATATTCTTAAGCAGGCAGAAAAGGATGGGATCAAGGAGTTGGTATTATTAGGTAAGAGCACCTTCTGTCCATTTACGTCATCAGAAGAAACAGGGTTTATAGCTATGTACGCAGATAGGTGAGGGAGAGAACACATGATCTCTTGTGTAACTTCTAGGAAACAAGGCTATTTAGCGGACAATGAGAATAAGAAGAGAAGATTCAAAATAGCAGTTATAAAAGAAGAGTTAACACATCAAAAAAAGGCAGAAACACCGCCAATGTTATACAAACAATATAATAGAGCACTTTGGGTACATGACATTCTCATCTGAGGTTACTGCTTTAAATCAAATTCACACAGTGTCTAAATTAAACTTTAGGATACTTTAGGATACCAGAAACTTTATCCCAGAATATATTTCTACCCCTCGTCATGAATTTGTGCAAAACAATGCAAAAAAGAAAGAAATGATTCTGGGCAAAGTTATCTGTGGTTACACTGAACCAGATTTCCTTTGTAACTGCATGATGAAAGACTTGTCTTACAATATTTAAGGTCACTCATTCTCCTATCTCTTCAAAGAACTCAAATTATCAATAATTCCACATTTTTCTAGATTATAAGAAGTGACTTTGTTCTTGTTCATTACCATATTCCAAAGTATGGAAAAGCCTGCAGCTCACAGAAAGTGCGCAGAATAAATAGGTGTGCAACTTTTTCCAGATTTCCTTCCCATGTCTCACTGAAATACGCTCACGTTAATGCTCCATTAAGAAGAGAGGCTGCCCTTCACAGTCTCCTCAGGGGGACACACAGACCCTAAATCCACTCTCTAGCACATGTGCATGCACACAGCTATGTACCCTAACAAAACATGAAAAATGATAAAAGTGGAATATTTTCATTTCTCAATATTCAGTGGATAAAGGATCAAACACCATCAACAGTTGTTAATAATACAAACAAAAAGGCAAACAGCCAGGCAGAGTGGTGCATGCCTGTAATCCCACCACTTGGGAGGCTGAGACAGGAGGACTGCTGCAAGTTCAAGGTCAGCGTAGGCTACAAAGTGAACTTAAGGCCAGTCTGTACTATACAATGAGACCTATGTCAAAAAACCAAAAAGACAGATAGATAAATAGAAAGATACGTAAACACACCTTGCAAAGTTATATATGAAGTAGCCTTCTAAAAAACAGATCTGAACCCTCCCAATAAAGGGTATATAAAAAAACTTCTAAATGATAGAAATGACCTGTATCTGTGCTATTATGGCAGACACAGCCACATGTGGTTACTATGCACCTGAGAAATAGCTATTATATCTGAGGAACTTTTCATTTTATGTAAATTTAAATGACTACATGTGGCTAGTGGCTACCGTACTGAACAGAGTAGTTCCAGATTTAATAACTGGTTTGCAGAAAACACAAAGGAAAGGAATGCTCAACTAACTGGAAATGAAATCAGCGAAATCACAACTAAGAGCAATTCTGTAGGAAAAAAGTGCTATGTTCATCAGCAAGTGTCAGAATAGTGATTACTCTCCTGTGGCAAAGAAAGGACGCATAATCAGTGGTATACAGTGGGCTTCTGAGGTGGGCAGAGGTTCTGTTTCTTTTGTAGGTGGTAGTTATTTGTGATGTAATTAAAAAACTGTTTTGCTATTCTCTGCTACATTAAGTTCCCAACTTACTAAGATTTGAGTTATGAACTTGCCCAGATAGGAACAGACCTCAAATTACAAACAAATGGTAAAAGCAGCTCATGTGCCTGCCGGACACTATCACGGCTGTGCTGCTGTGTTCTCACTGTGCAGTACGGTAGTGTACAGCAGCACAGTGCTCAGTCAGAGCCCAGAATGTCTGCAAGCAGGAGGAAAAGCAGTGGTGCTGTGGAGGGGTTGCTAGGAAGCACAAAGCAACATACACCACATAATTGTGTCAACGACGTACACGACTCTCTTTGTCTGACTTACAAAGGAATCCAGTAACACGAATGTTCTTTCAGAATGGAACTCGTTTGCAACTTGGGGATTTACTGTATTTATTAAATAATAAAACAGTTAAGAGCCGGGGATATACCTCAGCAGCACAAGCACCTGCCTGACAAGCACAGGATCCTGAATTTTAGTCCCAGTACAAAAAATAAAACAAAATAAAATAAAATAAAAATTAAAAAAAAATTTTTTTTAATTTATTTCAAAGGGAATGAAAGATAATAATGTCAGAAAACTAGTTCTGGTGTCCATTCCTTTTTTTAATTTTTAATTTTTTTATTTTTTGGTACTGGGGATCAAACTCATAGCCTTGTGCCTGCCGGCAGGTGCTTAAACCACTGAGCTAAGCCCCCAGTCCTATTTTTTAAGACAGTCTCACTATGCAGTTCAGGCTGCTTAAACTCACTTTGTAGCCCAGGCTGGTCTCGAACTCATAATGATCCTCCTGCCTCAGCCTCCCAAGTGCTGGAATTAAAGGAGTGTGCCACCACGCCCGGCCTCTTTTTTTTTTTTAATTGGTAAAGGGTATTTATTCTTACTTGTACCTTTCTAATTGTGGCGATTTCATTAGTTGAGAAAAGTATCTGCTTTCTCCTAACAACAAATACTCAGTTCCCAGAATGACATAGTATATATATATGTGTATGCATACATATACAAGACAGGTAGCTATACTACTAATCTCTGTTAGTTTATCCAAAAGAACTGTTTGTGCTTTCATTGTTTGATCATTTTTTTATGCCTAAATCTTGTAACCTGAACAACTACTTCTAAGATAACAATATGCAATATATTAGAGTTAATTTCCTTTTTTTTTGAAATTCTGTATTGTTTGTATCCTTTTTTCTCTTTTGCTTTTTTAAAATTAAAAAAAAGAAAAAAGAAACCCATGTCACAAGATTCGCTACTATATCTTTTATGGAAAAGAAAGAGGGGAAGGGGAGAGAGAGACTAGTGTTTATTCTGACACTATTTATCTATGAAACCCCAGTTGAGTGTGACACTATCTTTTGGGGCCTCTCAGTTCAATTCTAAAATGAGGCTGTTAGGCTTACATTATAAGGCTTGTTGATTACATTGCTCAGCGATTGAACCCAGGGCCTTTTGCATACTAGACAAGCAATGCACCCACTAAGCTACAATGCAGCACAGGCTTTCTTCTTCTAAGTGTACAACTAATGGACCTCAACCTGCATAACAATACTAAGAGGTCGATCTTAAATACCTTTAACTTAATGATTTGGAAGTATAGAATGATTCATATAAAAATAAACATTTGAAGGTTGAAAACAACGTATTGTCAGAGTCTGATGAATCTCTGTGCAGTTACTGTGGTATTAGGTCATTACATTATTTCTTTAGAAGTAAATTTCAGCCTAGTCTAATTTGCTTTCAATTAGCCAATAAAATGTGTTATATCACTGCCATCAGAATAATGTATACTTCATCACTGTTAG
Organism: Dasyprocta punctata; assembly: GCA_004363535.1. Taxonomy (NCBI): domain Eukaryota; kingdom Metazoa; phylum Chordata; class Mammalia; order Rodentia; family Dasyproctidae; genus Dasyprocta; species Dasyprocta punctata. The sequence goes on along the minus strand of RJWM01004310.1, from coordinate 59,125 downwards.
GGATGCCTGGTTGCAGCACTGATCTCGATGTAAAGCAAACTGGACATACTTTTCATTTTGCAGTTCCTGTATCTTCTTTAAATGTTCTCTGCTTTTTTCTTCAAGTTCTTCTTTAAGTTCCTTTACCTGGGTTTTATAAAGTGTCTGCAAAACAAGTGGTAAGAAACATTTCAGCAGGTTTTTTTTTAAAGTTAAATAAGTAACACATGATCCAAAAATTTCACTCCCAAGTGTTTACTCATGACAGCTGAAAATCTAAGTCCATACAGTTTCACACTCCATACATGAATTTTCATTACAGTGTTCCGCATAGCAACTCCAAACTGGAAATGATTCAGATATCCAGGATTGTTCATGCCAGGCATGGTGGCACACGCCTGTAATCCCGGCACTCAGGACAGGAGGCTGGCGCAGGCGGATTGTTGCAGTCTGAGGTCAGACTAGGCTACAAAGTGAGTTCAAGGCCAGCCTGAACTGCATAGTGAAACCTTGTCTCAAAAAGACAGAAGAAAAAAATTAATATGCAATTCTTGGTCATCCTGTATTTAAATAACTAGACAGGTAAGTGGTAAAGTATCCCTTTTAGTTTAAAACATGAGGAAAAAGAATAGGAATAGTAAGGACCAGCAAGTAGCCATGGAGAACTACTGTATACCTAACACTTAATTATTCTTCTAACAAACAACACTTCTCAAGACAAAAAAACAAATACATAAATGTCTATGGGAATGGAAATAAAGGCAAAGTTAGTTCTAATTTTAAAAAATTAATCTGCTTTGTTTTCAGGAGTCAGATTCTTATCTCTTCTGACACCAAACAATGAAATTCTATAATTAACTAATGAAGGGATAAAAAATAATCTAATTTGAAAGGACAGATTAAAGATAAATTTTAAATTTGATTCATAACAGCTAGTTAAACTGAATGGTAACCTAATCAAATCTTTCTGAGCAAATGGAGTAATTGGGAACTAAAAAATAGGGTCACATTTTGTATTATTTTATGGAGGCAAAATCAAGACTCCATGGAACTATCAGAAGTCATTTGCTATCCATCCAGAAGTCTGGAAGCACCACATGAATTATCTGTGGAAACATATATACAAGAAAGTGTGGCCACTTTACAGAAGTTACTAAATAATACACACCTTGAGAAATTAAGCTTAGTCTACACCCAGGAAAAGATTTTTCAACATTACCATTTTTTTCTTTCTTTTTTTAAAAGGCATTTAAAATCACTCTAATATGGCCTAATAAAGCAAGGAGAAAAACCCTAAAGAAATGTATAATGTTTATTAGAGGATAAACAGTATGACACTGATACATCACAAAGTTCTCAATATGTGAAAACTGTCTATAGCTTTAACAAATTAACTCAGTTTTTTAACTGCAGAAATTGCTACTTCCAAGATTGTTCACACTTGGGTTCTAGGGCATATCTGCTAGTGTAATAATAACTCTGCATATTTAATTTCACTTAATAAGGATTGTAGGGCAGGTGTCTCCAGGGTTAATTACAAGGGCAAAACTTGATAAAAGTTGAAATGAAATGGCAGAGTATAAGCTCAGCAACTCCCCCCCTCAAAAACCTGAAATTCAGAGACTTCAATATTAGCTCTAAATTACAGTAGTAGTGAAAAATAATTTGGCCTGCAGCAAATTAAGATGTAGAATGATATGTATGAAGGAAAAGCCAGACAATTCATATAAAATACAAAATTAAAATAAAAAAAAAAGAAGAACGCACTAAGCGTTGCATTGCGGGAGCAGTGCTTTGGTCCCCTGCTCCCACAACATGGCCTTCAATTTTGGGACTCCCTCGGGTACCTCAGGCACTGCTGCAGCCACCGCAGCACCCGCGGGTGGGTTTGGAGGATTTGGGACAACATCTACAACTGCAGGTTCTGCATTCAGCTTTTCTGCCCCAACTAACACAGGCACTACTGGACTCTTTGGTGGTACTCAGAACAAAGGTTTTGGATTTGGCACCAGTTTTGGCACAACAGGAACTAGTACTGGTTTAGGTACTGGTTTGGGAACTGGCCTGGGATTTGGAGGATTTAACACACAGCAGCAGCAACAGCAACAGTCCACATTAGGTGGTCTCTTCAGGCAGCCTACACAAGCTCCTACCCAGTCCAACCAGCTGATAAATACTGCAAGTGCTCTTTCTGCTCCAACACTTGGGAGATGAGAGAGATGCTATTTTAGCAAAATGGAATCAACTGCAGGCTTTCTGGGGAACAAGAAAAAGGATAGTTCAACAATAATATTCCACCAGTGGAATTCACACAAGAAAATCTTTTTTGCCGGTTTAAGGCTGTAGGTTATAGTTGTATGCCCAATAATAAAGATGAAGATGTGCTACTGGTTTTAGTTTTCAACAAAAAAGAAACAGATATTCGAAGCCAGCAACAGCAGTTGGTAGAATCATTGCATAAAGTTTTGTGAGGAAACCAGACGCTTGCTGTAAATGTAGAAGGTATTAAAACATTGCCAGATGATCAGACAGAAGTTGTCATTTATGTAGTTGAGCGTTCTCCGAATGGTACCTCAAGAAGAGTTCCAGCTACAACATTATATGCCCATTTTGAACAAGCCAATATAAAAACGCAATTGCAGCAACTTGATGTAAGCCTTTCTATGACTAGAACAGAACTTTGTCCTGCACAGATCAAGCAGCTTTTACAGAATCCTCCTGCTGGTGTTGATCCTATTATTTGGGAACAACCCAAGCTGGATAACCCTGATTCTGAAAAGTTAATTCCTGTACCCATGGTGGGTTTTAAGGAACTTCTCCAAAGACTGACGGTTCAGGATCAGATGACTAAGCAGCATCAGACCAGATTAGATATCATATCTGAAGATATTAGTGAGCTACAAAAGTATCAGACTACAAGTATGGCCAAAGTTGCACAATACAAGAGGAAACTCATGGATCTTTCTCAAAGAACCTTACAGGTCCTAATCAAACAGGAAATTCAAAGGAGAGTAGTTATGCCATCCAAGCTGATGAAGAGCAGTTGAGGGTTCAGCTAGATACAATTCAGTCTGAACTAAATGCACCTACTCAATTCAAGGGCCGACTAAACGAACTGATGTCCCAAATCAGGATGCAGAACCATTTTGGAGCAGTCAGATCTGAAGAAAGGTATTACATAGATGCAGAGCTGTTACGAGAAATCAAGCAGCATTTGAAACAACAGCAAGAAGGCCTTAGCCACTTGATTAGCATTATAAAAGATGATCTAGAAGATATAAAATTGGTAGAACATGGATTGAATGAAACCATCCAAATCAGAGGTGGTGTTTTTAGTTGACAGCTCACAAACTTTTGTTAGAAGTTTGGGAAATGCATCTGCTTACTGCATCAGGCCTTCCTTAAGAATGAATCTGACCACATGGAGAAAAAAATAAAGAAAATGACCCTCTCCTGGCTTGGATTTTTGAGATTACTGACAAGTTACTCTTCACTAAACCTGAAAGTAGTCACCTCACATCTCTTCAAAAATAACCTTCAAAAGATTTATATCTAAAAGGCTGCATATACTTTAAAAAGAAAGGAGAGCATAATTAACATTTTTACAACAGTATTTTCTTAAATGTCACAGTAATTACTAATTTCCATTCTTCTTTCTATGGCAAGTAAATATGAAATACATACTTTGCATATAACTGTATAATTACTTGGCTGTTGAAAGTGGACATCAGTTTTTATATATGTGAATTTAAGTTGGGAGGAGTAAAGAAAATTCAAAAGTACTTAATGATTTATGTGGTTTTCTTTTTGTTCTGTAAGATTTGAAAATATATTTTTTTATTATTTAACTTGTTTGGAGTTTATAGAACACATCCAAGCAATTAGGATACAACAGAATTACTGGTTTTGCAACTTTGTTTTTTAAACCTTTATCTCTATTTTATTTTATTTTTTTTTTTTTGCGGCACCGGGGATTGAACTCACAACCTCGCGCCTGCCAGGGCAGGCGCTTAAGGCACTGAGCCAAACTCCCGGCCCTAAACCTTTATCTCTAAAAATGAAAACTTTTTAAATAAATTCTTAATTTGTAATTAAAATAAGAAAAAGCTTTCATTAATTTTCTTTTTTTCTTTCTCTCCTCTCTTTCTTTCTTTCTTTCTTTCTTTATTTTTGTGGCACTGGGGATTGAACTCACAACCTCGTGCCTGCCAGACAGGTGCTTCAACCACTGAGCCAAACTCCCAGCCCAAGAAAAAACTTTTAAAAATTATACCTATAATTCCACGGCCACTTTAATGTGGTATATATATGAGCCACACAGGAATGTAATTTATACCATCAGAGTTTGCTAAGAGGCAAGAGGATACCTGGTATTTTAATTATTATGAAGGCAATCCTGCAACTGTTTCCACATAAAGTTACTTCTTCGAAACTTACAGCATTGAACTCAGAATCAGACAAGAAATGTAGACATGAAAAAAAAAAAAAAAGAAATGTAGACATGGAGATGAACAGGACAACATTACTTCAGCCATTTGAAAAAGAATCTTAGTTCACAAAAAAGATCTGAATACCTTTTAAGTCAGGTTTTGAAACTGTCTGGATGTTAAAGATAACTCTCACTTACCGAGAAGTACTGTTCAGCTTCGAGCTGATCTTGTAGCTCCCGCATCTGTCCTTCATTTCCTCTATACTGCCTTTGGATAAAAGGAAAAAGAGTAAACAAATGTATTTATACTAGACACTATATTTTTCTTAGTTTGTTGGAGTGGCTAAAGTAAAAACAAAGTCTGATCCACATAGCAAGACCCTGTCTCATAAAAAAAAAAAAGTAAAAATGGTTCACTAAAATAACATTTGTATTTTTAAAAAAATACATACTTCATTATATAGTGTTACTTTACTAATTAATTTGGTCAGGTCACACTGTCTGGCTGCATCTTGCTCCTTATAAAATGATGGTATGCAAAACTGAGGGAATTCTTTTCTAAGGTTATGTTTAAAAGAATATTAACTGTGGAGCTATCTAAACTGCTAAAAAAAAGTTGAAATTAGTTTTGTTGGAAAATTTGTACATAAAATTTGTATATAGCAATACTAGGGATATATTTTACATGCTTTATGTAGTTAAGTAAACACAAACAGAGGCCATGAAAATATTTAATAAGTGATAATTCAGCAATACATAGTATAGCCAAGTAAACACAAGGAGGGGATGGCAGTACCTGCCTAGCGAGTGTGAAGTTGTAAGTTCAATTTCTGGTACCAAAAAAAAAAAAAAGGTGACAAGCTTCCCTGTGAACCTCTTTAAAAAAAAAAAAGAAAAGAAATTAATAATTAGGAAAAGGATATAAAGGAAAAGCAAGACCTAAATGCTGATAAAGAGGAGGAAAACAAAGAGACAAAACCAACTTTATATAGTACCAACATAAGCACAACTCACATAGAGAGGAATAGATTCAGACAGTGTAACTCAAAGACATTTTCAAGGATCAGTAATTTCATCTACAACTTCTAGACTTTAACATTCCATAGTAATTGCTTTGTATTTTTAGTGTTTCATAAGGCATGTGGCTGGATAAAAAGTACTTCATAAATTAGATCCTGAGTGACAATTACTTGGGGAGAAGAAAAACAGAGTGAAAATGGTGCCTCTAAAACGCAAAGACAATTTCATCAATCTGAATCTAACTTAATCAAAATCAACAATCTTATCCAAGAAACACTATTTTGCAAAAGAAACTGGTAAGTGAAGATATGACAACATATGACATGGTGTAAGACATACCCAACTTTGATACTAAAAGTTTTAAAGCATGTCCTTATACATTCTGAAAACGATATAAATACCTTGCTTTGTCTCTATGTCAATTAAGCAGGCATGTCACATTTCAGAAGTAATAGGAAAAAAAAGATACTTTGTACTATGAGATGAATCAAAGAAACGGACAAAAAACAAACAAAAAAAAAGCAAAAACAAAACAAAACAAAAACCTGAAGACTCACCATGTCTAATTCTAGTTTCTAAAATATAAAGAAACCTTAAACATTTCTCTTACGGAAGGGTAAGTTTAATAAAAACAAACAATCTTGATTTTTTGTAATTCTACTCTGAAGAAACAGGATGACTTTTATGGATACGAAAATCACCAAAAACTATAATTTTCCCTCATAAACAGACTTACCACAGTCAGCAATCTTGATTTTTTTTCTCCCTTTAAGCAGTATCCTTACTTTTTAACGGAGTCGTTCCAAAACCTAGACTCTCTTACAGACCTTCTTTAAAAGCACTGTAAATTTTTTTACTTTTAAATGCACTTTTCTGTCTTCCTTTCACAGACTCTTAGTACATAATCTGAACATACATAAAATATCAAATACATAAGCCAATGTTGAACATAAAAAAGAAACAAATCACAATGGTATTTTCAAGACTTACTTTGTAAGTTGAGCTAACTCGAATTCTAATAATCTCTTGGCTTCCAATACAGTATTTATTTCCTGTTTCATCTGTTTTTCTAAACCTTTTAAATTGTCTGCCTCAAAAGCTTGAGTCTTCAATTCATTTTGTAACAGCTGTCGCTTATTTGACTCCTGCTCCAACTGCAAGGTTAGATTCTTAACCTAAGAATAAGAAAAATAATTAGTATCATCAATCTGTTTATAATAATCAAATCACAAAAACATTATAATCCTTATACTAATATTAGTGTTCTAACGCATCTCCATTGTTCTTTGTGCTTATTACTATAGACTTACCACTAATTCAAATCAGACATGAGATCTCATTTAAAAACATCTATATGTTCTTTTTTTTTGTCCCTTAACCAGCACAGAAATTTCAGAATACAAAAGCCACTTTCTGGGGGAGGAGGTTCTCAAAAAGTATTTAAATCTACCTGTTCATTTATACGTTTATGTGTTCTAATCTACAACCCTCCAAAGCTTACAATACCTCATTTAATTATTTTCATAACAGTGGATTAAAAAAACCCACCCCATAGTTTCCTACAGTAAATCTGTACTTTAGCATAATAGCAGTTGGTTATGCATTTCAGTAGATGTACCTGGGGAACCAATCTTCACATTTGCCCACTTGTCACGGCAAAGTATACATTTGCGCATAAGTGTCAAACTGGGATTTTGACTCACATTTATGTCCCACTAACAGGTTTTGCATATGTTTACCTGAGCATCGTGGGGGGGGAGTTAAACACCCCTACACCACTCTTTTGCTATCTAAACGTATACTTTACCATAATGGAATGGGAGTTTATTTTGATTTTTCTGGTAAAAGTAGCCTAATTCAATACAAGGGCACATAAAGAACCAGATGTGGAAGTTTTGGAGGAGTTCGAAAGTGAATCATTCATGCATGGATGATAAAGATGATAATGACTCTGATGTTGGTCATGTGAGCCAAAGTTCCTGAGACAGTGAAATGGAGTGAGAATCAACTGATACAGACATAAGAAATACAGACCTCCTTGATACAGATGGTGAAGCAAACAGCAGTATGAGTACATATTTGACTAGTAGAAATGGTACAAAACAGTCACGCAACCAAATGGAATGATTCAATGTTAGAATTAGGTCTGAAAATAGTTTTTTTTTGTGGCACCAGGGATCGAACCCACAACCTCGCACCTGCCAGACAGGTGCTTAAGCCACTGAGCCAAACTCCCGGCCCTAGTATTTTGAGGCAGGGTCACACTGCGTAGCTCAGGCCGGCCTTGAGGTTGTGTTGTAGCCCAAGCCAGCCTTGATCTCACAACGATCCTCCCACCTCAGCCTCCCGAGTGCTGAGATTAAAGGCATGCGCCACCACACCTAGCTTATAATAAGGATCTTAGCAGGGGTGAAACCTATTGGACAGAATGCCAGCACTGTCATTCAGAGTCGGAAATTCTAATAGACAAAATGTTATAAATGTTTTGAAATACACAAATGCTGAAATGCAAGCAAAACATTCTGTATGTACCAATAGCCATACTCTATAATGTATTTATTATGACACCTAACTAGCTGAACTGAAAGTATTAACAGGTCTGCTGTACGTAGCAGGGCTTTCTTATGGTCATCACAGAAATGTAAAAGATTTACAGAAAAGCGATGTGTGGGTTTGAGGTTTGTAAAATAACAATGATGCTAAGGATATCTGATTTCAAAACTGCATGAGGTTTGATGACAAAACCACCTGCCAAGAAAGAAAAAGAACTGATAATCTGGCTGCTATATGCTCATAATTTGAGAGATCTGTGTGTAATAGTCAAGGACATTTACATGCCATCTGAATACATGACTACCGATGAGCATCTTGCAGCATTTCATGGCTGCTGTAGCCTCAGGCAGTATATTCCCAAAAAACTTTAAAATATGGCATAAAAATTTATGCCCTTGTACATGCAAAGATTTTATTATGTGCTCAATTTAGACATTTATCCTGGAACTCAGTCACCAGGTCCTTATTCATATAGTAGTAAACCAAATGATGTTGTGAATCCGCTTGTTACTCTCATCTCCCCAGCTAATCAAATGTGACATTTGACAACAGATTTACCAGTTTGCACAAGTTGACCAGCATAGGAACTGTACACAGGAACAAAGCAGAAATTCCAAATCAGATGTTGCAATTTCAAAACATAGAACTGTATAGTACAATCTTTGGATTTCAGAAAGATATAATATTATATATGGCAAAGAAAAACAAACTGATATTGCTGATGTGAGCACTGCACCATGATGGAAATAATGATAGGGAAACCTCGACAAGCCTGGGACAGTAACTTTCTACAAAAAAAAAAAAAAAAAAAAAAAAAAAAAAAAAAAAAAAAAAAAAAAAAAAAAAAAAAA
>RJWM01004310.1:0-50193 GCA_004363535.1 Dasyprocta punctata | reverse complement strand
AATGGTTGCGTTTTACTTCACCCTAAGCATGTATAGCATAGTTTGATAGCTTACAAAGAAAATAAGAAGCACAAAACATCACAGAAAAATTTTCTTAGAAGATTGGGATTGGAACTCCTAAGAGATCATGTACAGCACGTTTCTCCCTATGGCACTACACCAAAAAGTTGTGGAGCACACTGGTAAGCTGACAGGTAAACAGGCAGGTGCATCATCACAAAGACCTACTATGACAAGAAAACCAAAATCATGTCAACTGTGCCTTTAACGAAAGGGCAGGAAAACAAAACATACATGTTATCATTGTAAGTGATACTTGTGTATGAAACATGTAATTCTCATGTGTAAAGACTGCCTTGGGAGCGACAACTGAAGTAAAGATTATTTCTGTTGTAGAGTTCTATTGGTATTTTCATTATAGTTCATATAGGAACTTACTTCTGCTATTTTTTAGATTTTGCACACCAAAAAAGTTGATGTTGAAAATTCTGATGCTTTTTTATAAACACTTAATAAATGTTAAAAATTTATTACTTTATTTTTTCCTATTCTCACTGTTTAAAATAATAAAATTCATAAAATTAAAATGATTTATCAATAGCAATATTTTAAAGAATAAATGTGGATATTATACACCCACAATATAACACGGCTTGCCTTTATGACAAAATTGGTGTGATGTTCCACAGGCTACAAATCAGTACAGTAATACCTTGTTCATAAAAACTTCTGCTTGCAAATAATTCAGTTCGCAAACAAAATTTTGCTTCCAAACTTCACACTGGGTGACAAACACGACCACAGCTATACAAACACGAATGCAGCCGTCTCCTCCAAAATGGCAAAATGAATTAAGTTCATAAACTGAGGTACTACGTATATTTTTATAGTACATAATAGTCACATTCACTTTAGGGAGTTAGTATATATGTAGTATAACTCGATCATTTTTGATCCTCCCCTTTCAACTTTCTATCTTCCCTTCTTCCACTTCCCCAAATTTCCTTCTCTATCTCTAAAGTCTATACCTCTGTGTTTTTTTATTTTGCTCTTTAAAGTGTTTATATTTTGGGTTTCACATATAAGAGAAACCATATGATACTTAATCTTCTATGTCTGATATTTCACCAAACATCATAGTTTCAAGATGCATTTTCCTATAACTGACTTGAATTTATCCTTCTTTTTGACTAATATTCCACTATATATGTATACATTTTCTTTACATATTCATCTGTTTATGATCATCTAGACTACTTCCATGATATCAAATATTGTATTCTTATAGTGATTGATAGTGTTTTATGATTTCTTCCATCTGCTTCTCTAATCCTACCACTTCCAGTTTTTGTAAGGTGGTCATATTATTCAACCCTTTCACCTCACTTCTGTCTGCATTTTTGCTTTGGAGGAGTACAGATGAGAACACATTCAAACTTACTCATCCTTCAGCTCTCAGCTTAAATATCACACCCACAGCAAGATGTTTCCTAGCTCTCAGATGTGTAACACTATACCACTCTGTATTTCCTTTTTAATTACTTTAAATTCTTATAATTACTATTTTAATATGTTTTTTCCTTTGGGCTGTAAGTAAAGATTATACTTATTTACCTCAAAAACCCCAACTCGTAGCACAGTTAGGGAAATAAGAGGTGTTCTAAAATTATGTTTTTAAAATGACTGAATGCTATTTTTCAAATTTCCAACACAGTCTCCTTCTGTGAACTAGCCCTAATAGGTAAATCTAATCTCTCGTCTTTTTAGTCAATCCTATTTACCAATAGCAGATAAATTTCCCTTAAAGAATGCTTTCACCTATAACTCTTATGCAAGTTTTAAAGACTATAAAAACTTTGGCCCTCAAGTTTCTCAACAAGTCTTTTCTTCTCTGATCAAATTTATTTCTTTTTGCCCCTTATTTACCCATCTTGTCATCCACCCTGTACTTGCTCTTTACCAATATCTATACTCAGGAGTAGTCTTACATTCAGTTTTACAAACACTTTATGAAACAAATACAGTAACTCTCAAGATATAATGTCCCTTCATCATTTTATCAGCAGTTATATAAATGTGTACTCTGGGCTTTTTAGCAACCTAAGCCAGTGAAGACTGTTTAGTTTTCTTCTTCTTAGTCTCAGAGCAATGCCTCTCTTTGCAGTTACAGAATTCCTTATAATAAAGAGTTTATTTTTTTTAGCAGTTTCTTTAAGGGGGGAACTATGGCATTTCAATATAGTTTACTGTCACAATGCAAAATAAAATAGAGCCTGTGGAGTAAATGTTCACTAAATGAAACAAAAATTCTAGGTGCTATGAAACTGAATACATGCAGGCTGTTTTATTCAAATTTTCTTCTGCAGGTTGTTTTTCAATTCATGGTGTTGAAATTACAAATAATAACGCCATTCATAACTTAAAATGTTTCCCTTCTAAAAGGTACACAACACTGGTACTGTTGCTATTACCTCATCCTCCATTCTTTCCTTGTTCTCAGCCAAATGCTCCAGCTTCTGCTGAGCCTGTTTCAGATCAACATCGAGCATGGAACACTGCTTCTCAATCTGAACCACTAGATTTTCAGCCTTCTCTCGAGTCTTTCTCTCTTCCTTAAGTTTTTTTTCCATCTCTGTGAAAGAAAAATTGCAACCATACATTTAAAGAATGCCTTTATACTCTTCACTTAACAGGTTTGTAAATTGTTTTCAAGATTCCTATTGTTTTTATCCTGGGACTATAATAGAGTTATCGATTATAGAAGTTCTGACATGACTTGAGTAATTTATATGGTGAGAATCTCTAAGGTAAAGTTATAAAAATGAAATAAAGTAATAATACAATAACTTCTAAATCTAGTCTTTGCTCAGTGTATAAGAGATCATTCAGTGTCGTTTTCAGACCAGCAGGTGAAGGGTACAGCAGGAAAGACAGTAGAGAAACAAAGGATAAAAATGCAGGCAGATCAAGTAAAAGCAGAAAAATATAAAGCCAGGTAAAAAGCAAAGGCTGAAGATAAACAAGAGAAAAAGGGAAAGTTGTTGGGTGGAAAAAGATTGCCTCTAAGATGGAAGTGAAGATAATGATGGGTAAAGAGATAGGACAGATGTAATTAAGAGAGGAGTTCACACCTATGCATTCAATATTTCTTTGTCAAATGGGAGAAATGTTCACTTTATAAAGCTGGAGAGATTAAAAAAAAAGGAAGAGATTTGAAAAGTAGAAGTCTGGAACAAAAAATTGACGAATGATATAAAAACTTGAGTTTCAAGCTGGGTGTGGCGGCACAAGCCTTTAATCCCAGCACTCTGGGAGGCTGAGATGGAGTGTTGTGAATTCGAGGCTGGCGCGTTGTGAGTTTGAGGCCGGTTTGGGCTACAACATGAGTGCAAGGCCGGCCTGAGCTACATAGTGTGACCCTGCCTCAAAAAACTAGGGCTGGGAGTTTGGATCAGTGGCTTAAGCACCTGCCTGGCAGGCACGAGGTCATTAGTTCGATCCCCAGTGCCACAAAACAAAACAAAACAAAACAAACAAAAAAACCAAACTTGAGTTTCAGAGATATATAAACAATGACAGTCTAAAGTTGGGGATAAAGCCTTTAACCCCAGCACTCGGGAGGCTGAGGTAGGAGAAGCGTTGTGAGTTCAAGGCCGGTTTGGACTACAACGCGAGCACAAGACCGGTCTGAGCTATATAGTGCGACCCTGCCTCAAAAAACTAGGGCTGGGAGTATGGCTCAGTGGCTTAAGCACCTATCTGGCAGGTGCAAGGTTGTGAGTTCGATCCCTGGTGCCGCAAAAAAAACAAAACTTGAGTTCCAGGGATATATAAACAATGACAGTCTAAAGTTGGGGATAAAGCACCAGAGTAATATTCATCACAAGTACAGTATTTAAAGTAAAAAAAAAAAAATGCTGAGCATGATAGTGTATGCCTGTAATCCAAGCACTGGGGAGGCTGATGCGGGAGAATTCCTGTGAGTTTGAGGTCAGCCTGAACTAGATAGTGAGACCCTGTCTCAAAAAGACAATAAAAACAAAAACCCTGAAGTGGCTGGTTGTTTGAACTAGCATTATGTTCTGGAATAATACAGTAGAAATACGAAGGAATGAAAAAATTGGGGGTACAGAGCAAGAAAGCAGATGAATTTACCAGTAAGGTCCAGAATGGATGAGGGGGAAAAAAAAATCAAGGAAAGGGATAAAACACAGAGAGAGAGTTCACTTTTACAGAAATGCAAAGGTAGTAGAGTAAGAAAACTACAAGTTCAAATTGTGAATTTTTTTTAAAAAAGGGATTAAAAAAAGGAAAGCACTCTTTTTCTAGACTATATAATACTTGCTACTATAAAAATGTTTTGATCAGAAACAGAATTATTTTAGGCATTTAAAATGAATGTTACACAAAATATTACTGACACTTACCACACATTGCAACAGACTTTGCCTCTTCAATAGACTGATGTTTGTCAGTTAAACGAGCTTTGGTAACTTTGTGTTCATTTACCTCTTGTTCTAACCTTTGTTGTAATGACTTAAGTTTATAGTTTAAATCTATCTCTAAATTGTTCTTTTCCTGTAAAATTGGAATGAAGAGTCATGTAATGAACTATGCAATAAGCACATGGTTAACTCTTATACTCTTTAATACACTGCAAGAGATGTCTTACTTTCATAATAATGATAAATATATATAGCAAAAAGCAAATTACCGCTTTTTCTTTACTATCCTCCCCTTTCCCATTTAAATGATTCGCCAGGCTGATGCAGAACAAGGTGTATCCGTGGTCATATTCAGAATGATTCACAGCAAGGATCACAAACAAACACAACACTCCTTTTATTTTTTAAAAATATTTGGCAAGTGAGATAGCACACTCCTGTAATCCCAGCACTCAGGAGGCTGAGGCAGGAAGATAGCTGTGAGTTTGAGGCCAGCCAGGGCTATAAAGTAAGTCCAAGGACAGCCTGAAATGCATAGCAAGACCCTGTCTCAAAAAGACACACACACACAAAATTTTTTTGTCACTAAATAAAAAAATATTAAATTACTTTATCTATATTTGCATCTATATTCATATTTATTTTGCTTTGACAAAAGCAGCATCCCACAGCAAGTCAGTGAGATGGGAATGGAGAACAAGTAAAAATGTGTTCCATTTCTCTTTGCATACTTCTACTCTTCCTTTTATACTATTTCCACATATACACCAGCCGTTAAAAAAATCTATCTTAATTTTTACAAAATAGGTCCACAGGACAAGATCAACAGTAGCTTTTCTGATGATCACTTAAAAAGTAAAATCTAGGTCTGCAAATTATCTGTTTCATCTTTTCCTTTGCATGCTACGTAAGAGAGGATAACCAATGACATTTCTGATTGATAAGAAAATTCTAAATGCAAAGGTCAGTAACCTTTTTCCCTTTTCTGTTTTGTCAATTTTTATTAGCAAAATGGAGCAAGCACACATGGTCTGCTATAAACTTACCCTTTATTTTCATTTTTTAAAAGACTTTACACTGACAATCAGTACCTTTATCATCTTTATACATAAAGCGGGAAAAAAAATTCATGGAGTTTTCCCCAAGCCAATTTGTAATAATCTGTAACATTCTCAGGAATACAAAAAAAAATAAAAATAAAAATAACAAAACACTAAATAAGACACGTCCCCCCCACATACCAAAAAACCAACCAAACATAAAACTTTTAAATATACAAGTACATTAGGAATGAATGTTATTTTATAAAACTATCTTATAATCCCTGGTAACCAGTATTATCTAATAATTGATGTGTGTTAAGCCATTTACCTTTTCTGAATGATTAAGCATGTCTTGGGCCTCCTTTCTTTCTCCTTCTACTCTTTCAAGATTATGTTTGAGATGCTTCACCTCCTCTTGTAAAGATGTGATTCGAGCTATCAAATGAGAAAACAGTTCAAGTTCCCTGTCATTAAAGTCTTTCTGTTCAGAATGATTACTAAGAATTTGGAAATGTATTAAATTTTCTGATCAGACAAATTTATTAAGTTTTCTTGGTTAAATACACAACAGCCACAATATACAGCAATAAAAATACCAAGAGTAACTTAGTATTATGTAGTGTACATCTATTATTTTATAAGTGGTCAAAGAGATGACACCTGAGTGGGGGCTAGAAACCATACCCAAGTCCTTGAGTACTCTTTAAAAGTGACACCCTTAGGGCCGGGGATACAGCTCGGCAGCACAGTGCCTGTCTGGAAAACTCAAGGTTGTGAGTTCAATTCCTGGTACCAAAAAAAAAAAAAAGTGACACCCTTTGGATAATTAAAGTGAGTATTTATTAAGTGTTATGAATGTGTCAGACACGCTACAAAATATCTAATAAAACTGCTCTTAAATTTAATGCAGCCCAAATCCCATTTTTACAGAAAGTGAAGTTTTCGAGATTTCAGTTGTTCTAACACAGCATAATTTTCACCTACCAGGGGCTCACACAGGCTCTAGGCAATAGTCATTAATTGCTGCCAGCAGCAAAAAGAAAGCCAGACTTTCTGTGCTTCCTAGTGCCTAAGTCCTAATACTTAGGTACTTCTGCCAAAGTGCTACAAGAAACAGAAAGCTTTGAGATAGTTCAAGGCCTAGATCTAACTGTCAATTTAAGGTAGTACAGGAGACAGAGAAATACAAATGAAACCAAAAGATGAAATCAGTAAAATCCAGAATGGGAGATACTGATAGGCAAAAAAGCTTGATTATTTTCGGTCACAAATATCAGCAATGACAAACTACCATAAACAAACAAACAAACAAAAAAAGCTATATAAATTTTAAAAATTAAGAGACATATTAATGAAATATAATATGCAGACTTTGAATGGGTTCTAATAAAAGTTAAATATATGTAATAAAAACAAAAATTTGTGAGAGATTGGAGTTTGAGTGCTGACTAAATATTTCTCAATATTAAAAAATCATCAGCTTTTTAGCTTTGATAACGATATTAGAGCTTTTTAAAAATTCTTATCTTTCAAAGATACTGAAATATTTACATTAAGTGATGTGATGCCTGAGATTTGCTTCTAAAGAATTCACTGTTAGGACTGGGGAGGGAGGTACAGGACACCACAAGACAGGGACGGCTGCCAGATGACAGGCTGCCGCTGGATGATGAATACAGAGGGGGTCGTTATGGTATTTCACTTTGATATAGGTCTAAAATTTTCCAAAATAAAAAGTTAAAGATGAAATTAGTCATGTAATACCGCAGTTTGCGTGTAAAAAAAAAAAGACTTAAAAATGGTTTCTTTTTAAAGTATTTTTTACATTTCAATCAAAAGAATCATTGATAAATTTAACAAATGAAAAGTTTATCATTTCAGTTAAAATTTTGTCCTCTATGACATTTTGATCTCTCTCTACCCATTCATCTTCATTAACCCTCTTTGGCCTTGGGACACTCGCCTTCTCTGTAATGGCAGCCTGATAAACCACTCCAGGTACTGGCAAACTTCAAGACTGCAGCCTGTATCTACAGAGACCTGAAACTAATATTTTTCCATATTGAAACAACACAAGAAAAGCATAAGCAACAGGAATCATAGGAGGTCTACAAAGTCTAAGAAATTTACTATCCAGCTGCACTCTGTAAGTCTTTCTCAACATACAAAGCCCACCAGTGCACATAGAGGACATTCAATAGTGACTTGCAGTTGTGACTCTTGACAGAAATCCAGCATCCTGAACTGAAAGAAATTTATATTTTAAAGACCTAAAATGTCTTGAGGACTATAAAAGAGTAATGTAAAAACTGTGCTTTTTGTCTTGTTTTGTTTTTTAATGACACTACACATTTCTGTATTGGAGCTCACATAAACTGTGGTGTTTTTTTATTGTTTTTTGGTACCGGGGATTGAACTCATGACCTCGTACTTGCCAGGCAGGTGCTTGTGCCACTTGAGCTAAACCCCAGGCCCAATTGTGTGCATTTTTAAAGAGCATGTGAGATCTGATTTATATTCAAGTTCAAAACTAAACAAAAACAACCACTCAGAAAAATTAAGAATACATTGTGTTGTGAATTTTCTTAACTTTCACCAATACCTAAAAAAACTCTATTAAAAACCACTGTGAGCTGAGCATGGTGGTGCATTTGAGCGGTTGAGGCAGGAGGACTGCCATTAGTTCAAGGCCAGCCTGGGTTACATGATCCAGTTCAAGGTTACCCTGAACTACACAGTGAGACCCTGCCTCAAAATCAAAACAAAACAAAGCAAAACTACTGTTGATGAGCACATGGATGATGGCCCCTGCCTTGGAAGCAAGCAGTTTGAAACTTGTATCATACAAAGAGATTTACAGACACAGAAGGAAGGTGAGACTTTCAGACATCTAATACACTAGAAAACTTAAGGAAGTATGAAGCATTCCTTATACACACACAGAGACTGCTTGCTTGATGATACTCAGTTTTATTTTAAGCCTGGTGCCTGAGGAGGAAGATTGCACAACACTCTCCAGTTGTGAACCAATGGGAGATCCTAATTTCTGTCTCCATAGTCACAGGAACTGACCTTGACCTCTCTCTACAGAACTACGGCTAATCATCAAATCCCATGGGACCCAAACTATGTTCCCATTTGTGACTAAGGTTAAAATGCAATCCCCTTCTCCCAATAGACTTCTTTTTCCTGAGAGGTCTGGAAATATCCATGTGTATCTGTTTTGAGTAGGGAGTAGGCTACTGCCGCTAACAGGAACAGAAAACAAAGTTATCTGAGAAGCAGGTAAAGCCAGACATCTTTTGAGAACAAACTGAACCGTTATTTACCATTCTAAAATGGTTAGTTTATTCAGTTTTGTTTGTTTTTTCTCTGAGACAAGGTCTCACTCTGCAGTTCAGGCTGGCTTCGAACTCACTATGTAGCTCAGGCTGATCTTGAACTCACATAGACCTTTCTGCGTCAGCCTCCTGGGAGGTGAGATTATAGGTACATGCCACCAGTGCAGGCCCAGCTATTCCTTGTTTGTTATATTCAATCCTCTGTCTTTTACAGTTACAGTGACTGCTGATGTGTCTGGTCCTAACTCTCCCAAATATCTAACTCTTTATTGCAATGGGGCTCTATTTCTGCAATTGGATTTCTATTTCTACTGACAATGCCTGAGGAATTTCCATGATTTAAATAATGCTAATCCCCTCTGCCTCCATTAGTCTCAATGAAGAACTTCATAAATAGGGTAAGTTTTTCCATTACATTTCCAGTTAATGCAGCTATAAAAATGAGAAAATATCCACACTACCTGACTCACAGAGGTGCCTATGATTGTGCAGGAATTATATGTGATACCGATGTAGATGTTATCCTGAAACAAAGAATGCTAACCATTTCTACTTCACTGGAGTCATTTTCTATATGGTGGCGCTGTGTTGAAAAAATATTATCTTTTATTTAAAACTGATTAAGATGATAAATTGTTATTTTAAAAATGGAATTAAAAAGAAAAAATAAAGAACAAATACTGTATAATCTCATTTACATAAGGAGCTCAGGCAAAATGCAGAAGAGTGGTCACTCAGGGAGAAGGGGAGGGAGAATGGTGAGTTACCGTTTAATAGGTAGGGAACTTGAGTTTGGGATGAAAAGATTTCTGGAGATGGAGAGTGGTGACAGTTATACAACCCTGAATGTAATTAATGCCACTAAACTACACACTCAAAAGAGATTAAAATGGAAATTTAATGCTATGTATATTTTACTATACTAAGAAAAATATTACCTTGAAGTTCTCCAAGCATCTCAGAATCATGACCTCTGTCTCTCCGTTCAGCTTCCAACACAGCTTGAAGCTGGTAGTAGTCTTTGTCGGTTTGTGACTTGGAATTCTCTAAAATTCTGTTTCTCTCTTGCAGTTCTCTGTTCAAGGACTCTAACTGACTAACTGATTTGCTCATTTCTGTGTGACTCTTCCTTAATCTTACAGCCGTGTCCGATTCTGTCCTAAGTAAATCATTGGCTTCTTCCAGCTATTAAAGAAAGAAAGAGAGAAAGAAAGAAGACAGAATCTTAACCAAAATATATCAAACTTATTTTAATTAACTGTAATTCCTTAAATGGCATCTCATTTGAAAAACTTACCTGCTTTTGTAATTGTGCCAGTTTCTCATTAGCAAGCTGTGAATTCTGACTTACTTTCTTTAAGTCTTCCAATTGATCCTTTAACGTAGAGACTAGAAAATGAAAGAACATGAATATATTAAATTCTTATTAGGGGAATCATAACATACTTTTTTAAAAAATGACATTTACTTTTGGGCTGTAATAGCTAAATTAAATTCCAAAACCAAATTCCATCTGCAAAGTACTTATATTTAAAAATCATCAAAACCAGAGCAACATTTTATAAGAGTGCAAATTTGTTTCCACTATTGGAGTATCTCAAATTCTTTTATCACCTTAATAAGATCAATCTATTAGTGTAATGCTATAAAGCTATTTTTACAGTTTTTAAATAGTATCAATGGATAGTTCAGTCTTTTAAAAATGGTATTAAACGGTACAGAGTCTTTTTCCATCCACACCATCTCCTAGTCTTCCTTCTGGACTGGCTCTTCTTGCCAGCAACAACTATACTAGTTCTTGTGTAACTTTCCTAAAATACTCTAAATATAGATATCCTAATGCTGAGTCAAACATGTATATGTGCACATATATAATAAATGTATACAGTATATATTTTACATAAATGTTACATATATCATATATAAATATATACAAATATGTTTAGCTCACTCTCTCTATATATAAATATATGTATATATTTAAAAATGTTTTCAATACAAATGATCTGTAGTTTGTTTTTATAAAAACCACATCTTGGAGATCTTTTCTAACAGAATATAAGGAGATCCTTTTAAAAAAAAACTACATGGTATTCTACCAGATATACAAAAATTTATCATCATAAAACTTATCATCATAGGTTAATTTACATTGTTTATACATTTAAAATTATGTAAGATTGTACACATCAGGTAAATGTGTAACATCATCACTGGGTTAAAGGGTACAGAAAACTATTATAAGTGAATCTAAGACTGGTACTTAGTGTAGGAGGGCTCCCTCCTGTGCAATGACAGACCCCCATCTCCCAGCTGCAGCATAGGTCAGGTTCAAATAAGGCCTCGCTCTGGTGGTCTTATAAATCTCCCTATGATTTATGTCTTGAATAATATGGGTTTAGAAGGTTCTGTGAGTCTACTCAGGGTTCTTATCCTGGGTAGTGTGGACAGAGGGGGGAAAAAAAAAGAAAAAGAAATTCTGACTTAGCAGTTTTCAGAACTAGTACTTGTTAGGAAATGCCTGGGGAGCTTATGAAAAATATTGATGTCCAGGACATGTGTCTCCACTAAGTAAATTAGAATCCCTGGGGTTTAGGTATCAGTACTGAAATCTTCCCCGGAGATTCAGTCTGTACATAATAATAATAATCACTACTCTAGCTAAATACTATTTACTACTGACTTTATTAGGTTAGAAATTTAACTGGAGATCTAAGTTATTTAGCTCATCAGATATCTGTAACACTGGGGCTTAATGTATCTATCATGGGCTTAATAAATCTGTCTAATACAAGACAGTTACATGAGAAAGACCTAGAGGATAGTATTTTTCAAAAGTACCAATTCACCTTCATTTTCTACGTTTCTCCTCTTCTCATTTTCCTGTTCAACTTTTCTTTGGTACTCGTTAATTCTATGTTGTAACAACATTTTTTCCTTCTCAATTTGAGACACTGTAGATTCTAGATTTCTTCTTTGATTGCCCTGAAATTAGGACAAAAGTTAGCCACTGCAATTAGTATTTCTTGTCATTTACTTGAAGGAGTATTCTGTTCCTAAGAAAAATGCCACACAAAAACTTACGGCGGATTTTTTATTTTCAAGTCAGATAGTAGTACCTCGGAATAATGACAATTTCCTAGTAATAAATGGAGACTGCTTTCTAAGACAGGAAAGCTGTCCTTATTTGAGCTAAAAAGATAAAATCTGCAGAGACTTCAATATAGTCCTCTGAATCTTACCTTTTCATATTGAAAGCTGCTGTATTACTAGCTTAAGACAACTGCATTGTATTATACATATTTGAGTTGGTAATCAATTTAATATATGAATTATAAAAGGTTCAAGTAATAATTACATATTTGGGCAACCCACATTTGGACTCCTCCTGCCTCCCAGGACTATTCTTATTCCCCATTCTTTTTTCTCAATAAAATTTCCTATTCTTAAAAAAAAAAAAATTACGTATTTGATTAAGTAGTACAAAACTGAAATGGTACTAAACGGTTCAGAGTCCACCAGTCCCTCTGTCTCCTGTTGCTATCTCGACAGTACTTTATCTTTTTTTGTTTTAAGTGCTCTAACTTTTTTAAGATGCTCTCCATATCTGCTTACAAATGTGTATTAAAAAATAATCATGGGAATACTCAGAAAAGAATCTACAGTGGACTGAAGGGTTAAAGTAAAAATACCCCAATTTTTACAACTTCAGAAATTATTTTTTAAGGAAGACACTATCAGATTTGTAAATGTGACAGATCAATAAGGTTTTTCTAATTCTAAGACCTTATCATTTTAATCTTAAATCTATTTGAATTGTATCAATAACAGATTAGTGGTACAGATACACTGAAGTGTTCACCACTCGGCTATTAATGGAATTTTGGTTACCTTCAGTTTTGTGCTATTATAAGTAAATCTGTTATGAACAGTAGTACACAGGCTTTTGTGAGGATGTAAGTTTTCATTTTTCTCAGAATATGCCTGAGAGTGCAATTTCTGGGTCACATGGGACCTACATGTTTAGCTTTTTAGGAAAAAGCTAAATGATTGCCAGGTTGTCTGAGCCATTCTACATCCTCAATGCAATGTACAAGAGACCCAGTTTCTCTACATTCTGCCAGTTTTGGAACTGCTACAATTTTATACTTATTAAATGGCTACAGAGTGATAGCTCATTGATTACCAAATGGCACAGCTTCTCACATGTTTTTCATTCATATTACACTGATACCTAAGAACTCGATGATTTCCACAATTCTGGTCACAAACTGAGCTGGACAAGAACTGAATGAAATTCAAGGGTTAGGCTCAATGTTGACCTTATGGGGAAATTTGACTTTGTTCTTGTCCAGTTTGGTTTGTGACCAGAATCATGGAGAAAACTGAGTACATGAACCGAGATATCATTATACTTTTTTTTTGTGAAATCTATGTTCTTATATTTTACCAATTTTTATACTGGATTATATATTGATAAGCTTTGAGAATTAAATATTCTAGATATAAGCCCTTTGTTAGATATATAGTTTGCAAACATTTTTCCCTGTCTATAGGTTATCATTTTTACCTCTTTTAATAAGATCCTATATAGAGCAAGTGTTGTTAATTTTAAATCCAATGTATTCAATTTTCCATATATGGATTAAGTTTGTGGTATTATGTCTAAGAACTCTTCACTGAATCCAAAAATACTCATGCTATGTTTCTCTGATAATAAAAACATTTTTGGTAGGTAACCATGGAAAATACAAATAGTTCTAAAGTCAATGTATTTCCCATTTGATCACATGCAATATCAGTATTAATTCTTTTAAAATGTTTTAAATTATACTTTTCTCTCTTCCCTATTTTTCTCTTTTTGATACAGTTCCAGATTCAATTTTTGATCTCTTGCATCTTGTCCATTTTTTAAGGATCAAGAACCGCTGAATGGGTTAGGCACAGTGGTGTATGTCTACAATCCCAGCTACTCAGGAGGCTGATGTGGGAGGACTGCTCAAGCCTGGCAGGTCAAGACTAACCCTGGTAACATAGCAAGACCCTCCCTCAAGGGAAAAAAACCTCAAAAAACAACAACAAAAACCAATCACACGTATAATTCCAGCACAAGGGGAGCCTGGGCAGGAGCAGGGTCATGAGTGAAAGGCCAGACTAGACTACATAATGGGACCCTGTCTAAAAACAAAGAGACAGACAGAGATGGTAGAGACACTGACATTTATGTACGTAAGTTTGAACATAGTCATAGAATAAAACGGTACAAAGGAAATTTGGAAGTATAATCTGCACCATTTGAACCTGTAGCTCTAACCAGAGTGAGCCTTTCATCTTAATTTTCTGGTTCTGTTTCAATTAAGAATTCACATGCAACTTTCTCAGGAAATAAAACAATCTAAAAAGGGGGATAAAAAATCTCAAAAAGGAAAACTTTCACTTGGGAAATAAAACAGTACCTCTTCATCCAATTCTTTCATTATCTTGTCTAGTTTTATGTTTGAAGTTCTGTAAAAGCAAAAGCAGTACAGATTAGAAACATTTACTATTTCTTGCCCAGAAATGAACATGTACATTCCTTACTTTTTAATTTAACTAGGTTTTATTAAAGTCATTTTTGTGCCATGGATCTCTGGTAGTCTGGTGAAGTCTATAGCTTTTTAAATCAGAGTAATATTTTAAAGCATAAAAACACAGTATTAAAAGAAATCAGTTATACTGAAATTATATACTGTTATAAATTCTTAAAAACAAAACATGATTTAGTACTTTACTATGTCTATTTGGAGAAACATGGTATATACCAAATGCACCATGTAACAAAGTGGGAAAAACTTTGAATTAATTGGAAGTATACTATTGCCATCACGATTTGTTTTCTTTGACTTAGGACATTATTTTGTTTAAGTTGTATTTGTTTGTTTTGGTAGCGGGGATCGAACTCAGGACCTTGTACTTGCCATGCCAGGTGCTCATGCCACTGAGTTATATCCCCAGCCCCTTAGGACATTATGTTGAATTTCAAACTTTTACTGTATATACAAGATGTTCATGTGGATGCCTCATCAAGTACCTCATGCTTCACGTCCAAAACTAACCTATTACCCTGTTAAGTGAAGTAAACCAGACACAAAAGCTTAAATATTACATGGTTTCTCTTATATGAGAAATCCAAATAATTTAAAGAACAAGATTTAAAGACATAACAGGAAATAGGAAGATAGATCTTTTGCAAATGGGAAGGGGACCAAAAAATGGAGTGGGAGCAATGGAAGAGGAAGTAAAAAGAATTAAGAGGTGTTATTTACACGTACCACCTCCCAGTCATGAATGTACTCATTATGTCCTACAAATATGTATTAATAAAAATTAAATTACAAAAATCAAAATCAATTCATAAAAACACAACAAAACAAAAAAATCAGACCCTGCTGACCTTCCCAAGCTTACCTCAGGCTTTTCTCTCAGCTCTTAATGGCTGTCAAGTTCTCTAACACCACATCCGCCATGGAGCTATATTCCCTTACCCTAACATCTCCTCACACTCTTTCCCTAATATTTCCCATTGACCCATCTGATTCTAGTGTTTTCTAAACTCCAACAAAACAGTATGGGCATCTTCTGATGTGCAGTATTCCCAAAATATTCCTATTTCATTTCATTTTCTCTCCATCTTACCAGACACCACACTTATCTATAATTACTTATTGTCCCTATCAATACAAGCTCCATGTGAACAGGAACAATGTCTTGTTTAGTACTATACTACTGGCAAGCACATTCTTCGAAAAACTGGAATTTTTGCTGAATGAATAAATGAATGTAACTAAGCTGATCTGAATACAGAGATTTAGACTAGAACTAGTCCTGACTTAATCTGTGGTAGTGGTGGTAAATTTCTAGACAAAATTTGTTTCCAGCCTCCTCACTTATAAATTCTCTTCACAATTTCTTCTAGTTCCTTTGTGGGGAAGAGGTTAAAAGTAGGACAGAAAAAGAGGTAATTTTTTTTTTTTTGCATGTGTGGAATAAAAGGTCCAAAGTTCTAGTGGCTTTACTTGAGGTTTATTTTACTTCCCCTTTCTTTCTGCCCCAATATCTTTCGGGCTTCTTCCCATTTGCAAAAGATCTATCTCCCTGTTTCATATCTTGTCTTTATTTATAGTTTGTGTTTCTTATATGAAAGAAATCATGTGACATTTAAGCTTATATGTCTGATTTATTTCACTTAACAGGGGAACAGGTTAATTTTGGACATGAAGAATGAGATAAATTAGTTTTGGACATGAAGATATACGTTTCATAAAAGATATGTAAGCCTCAAACATTTAATTTTTCAAAAGAAAAGAAATGTAAGTAACAGTCTATAATTCCACTACAAAGTTATTTATTTAAAATGCTATTCACCAATTCAACATATAATTTTAAAAGTTTTCATCTCATTCTAATTCCATCTTTGTGGTTATACATTTTCATATAATTCAGTTACTATGGTCAGTCTTCCTTCTTTCTCAAATTGATCCCCATTACTACATTACCATCAGTCAACCATTTGAATTTTGTTTAGGATATTGCTTGAATATAGAAACTTCTCAACATTTATATAAAAGAATCTACCCAGCACTTCCTTTCAGTCAGCTAAGGAAATCAGGGAATTAAATGAGTTAGAAACATACAGAGCTTTTTTAAAAATAAAGACTACTAGCAAAAAATGTATTCTAAATATTTTAAGGAAAATACATCTATAACTAATCTCAACATAAATATTACTTTTTAATTCTAACCAAAATGCTTTTTCATGGATGTATGTTAGTAACAATGTTTATATCCCCATGTTATGTCTATTGACTTTCACATGTTTACAGAATGTAAGCTTTATAATTACTCACTAAATATAACTTTTAAGATAAAAGCAAATTCTCACCTGCATTTCTGTTCCATTTCATCTTTCAATTGCATTTCATTATGCAGCTGTTCTTCCAGCTTGTAGATTGTTTTTTGCAAACTTTCCTGCTTTAATTGGAAAATAAAAACCTTCATTCTAGTAATATTCATAAATCTAAATAACAAGTTTACCGTACCATTTTATACCTGTTCAGAAAATAATTTTTTTCTGTTAATTTAACAAGTAACATTTACTAATACCTCAGGCACCATGCTAGGTTATTAGTAACACAGTCAAAACAATCAGTTTCATCCTTGTTCTTGTGAAGCCTACAGTTAAATCCTGGTGCACAAAGAAATAGGAGGTGATTTACAATACATGTATCAAAATATGACACTGTACCCCACTGATATGTGTGTGCGTATATATATATATATATATATATTTTTTTTTTTTTGGTGGTATGGAGGATTATAGCCTTTCCACTGACCTACATTCTAGCCCTTTTCATTTAATTTTTAAAAACTTTGACAAAGGTTTTCATTTTTTTTTTAAAACTTTAAAGTCGCTAGGCTGCCCAGGCTGGGCTTGAACTTGAGATCCTTTTGTCTTAAGAACTCACAGTAATCCAAGACTATGTGCGCAAAATTTTAACATGGTAAAGGATAATAAAATCGTATGCAGTATGTTCTGAAAGTTGAGAATGGGTCAATTCTAACTCTGCCAAAAGCATGTAATGCTTGAAGAAAGGTCTAAAAGAAGAGACAAATTTACCAACCAGTTGTGGTCAAAAGAAGACATCTTTACTAGAATTAACAGTACAGTAGAGAGGCAGAAGAAAATATATCTGGGAAGTATGAAGAAAGAAATGATAGCAGATTACAGAACATAATAGGGGAAATCAAACCTCACATGAAAAAGTAAATGGGACCATTAACACACACATAAAAACAAAAGCTGGGGATGTTAACCTGTAAGAAATCTGTGCCTTCATTGTTTCTCTGGTATGAGCAATAGTACAAATAAGGACCAAAATGTGTAATGACTATTGTGAAATAGGAGAAAATATTCAAATGGGGGAGGGGAACAGAAGGGGAAAAGGAAAGGAAAGAAGGGAAAAGTTTGAATAAAAAAAAGAGAAAGAGAAAAGAAGGAATAAATGGCCAAGTATGCTGATACACAGCTGCAATCCCAGCACTCAGGAGGCTGAGGCAGGAGGACTGCTGGAAGTTCAAGGTCTTCCTGGGCTACAAAGTGAGTTCAGGGCCAGCCTGAACTGCATAGTGAAACCCTATCTCAAAAAGACAAACAAACAAACAAAAAAAGGATACAAAGCTTTTGTAAATGGGGATAAGGTGTTGAAGGGAGGGTAGGGGAATGGGGAAAAAACCCAAACAAGTTATATCATGTACAGGTACAAATTCTCTATGATTAACGTGATAATTATATGTATCTAAAATGTACCAGTAAGATCAGACTGGAAAAAAAAGCTGTAACTTAATACTGTCATCTCAGAAACACAATACCAACAATAATAAAATGAACAGGTCTCAAAGGGACAGTGAAACTCTAGAAAAGCAACCAGTTCATAGGATTATGAAATAGTGCAGGTAAGAGAGAATATGATTCTAATATAAAGCAGAGGCTGTCAGCATGAAGCGAAGGAAATGGGTGAATCTGATAATTAGAAGGTAGAACTGATGTCCTAGAAACTGATTAGCCAAGAAGTAACAGATATAGTACCATTATGAAGGACAAGAAACAAATTATTGCTGGGGAGAGTATGGAGAAATAAAAATTGTGAGTTTAGCTTTGGCCTAATTTATGTATCTAGGAGGAAAGAGATTCAGATTGTGGAGCTCGGAACAGGTTGGACAAGCATAAAATTACATATAGAAATGAGCAAAGATGAGATCCTAACTTTGGAAAACAGTTAATAATTAAGAGACCAGAGGAAGAAGACTGTAAAGAGAGGACAGAAAATAAAATTTCAAGAGGCAAGAAGGAAATAATGGGAACATAAAAGAATTATAAAAGTTTGTTTCAAGCAAAAGGGAATAGCGTCAAAGGCACCAAAGAAGAAAAACAAGGACTAGTCAGTGTCAAATACTGGAGGGAAGATGAAGAATTATTTATTCTATTTTCAATTGACAAAGCTGCTCACTAGCATCTCAGCTAAAAGACTTCCAAGGAAGAGCTGAAAATTAAATTAGCTGATTTTTGTGTATAGTTCTAGTTCAATGTAAATAGTGATCTTCAGAGCAAATGATAAAAGGTGGTAGCCACAGACAGAAGCTTAAAAGGTCACCAAAATCAGCCCAAAGAAAACACAAATCATGTATATATATATTCCCCCTCCCCCCCGTGTAGCCCAGGCTGGCCTCAAACTCACAGTGATCCTCCTGCCTCAGCCCCCAGAGTGCTGGGATAACAGGCATGTGGTACCACGCCCAGTCGAATATTTTTGAAGTCCTAATGTACCTTTAATCCTACAGACAATAGGGTAAGAACTTGAGTTATAGCAATACCTTACTGTTACCTTTCCTAGATTAAAATATTTTTATTTTAATGATTGCTGAGCCTTTGTTAGCTATGTAACCTGTCAAAGAGCTCTTTGGGATGAAAAACTTTAAAAAGATGCCTTTTCCTCACTTTCTCTTTTTATCATATGCTCGCTTACATTTAAGAGTAAAATATATCAAACAGAGAACAATTGGGCCAGTTTTTAAACTGTGGTTGCTACTCTTGGACTGCAGTAAAGAATGCTCTAAGGATGGCCAGATAATTACTAATTTTTTTTCCCATAAAAGTCCTATTTCACTCAAACTCAAAAAATTGTCTCATGAACACAAGCAACAACTCACAACTAAAATTACTACAGTAATTTACTTCTCAGTAAACAAATTCAATAATGTTGATTATGTTGGCTATTCTCCATTTCTCCAACTCCCTTCAAGAATAGTCTTGAAGATCTATTCTCTGTTCTTAAAATCTACAAATTATCTTACTTGGACTCTGTTGCTTTACGATTTAAAGGTTGGTCTCAGACCATGGGAGATACCAACAGGAAATCAAGAGGGTGGAGAAATAAGTATTCATTCTTCCCACATCCTTCTTGCTTTATTCTGGTTCTAGCAGTTTTCTATACTCCTTATCTTTGATACCAGGCTTTCTCTGAGCAAATAAAACAAGATTTTCTCACCTTGTCCCTTTAGTATAGGAGCAATGGCTTCCAACTGCAGATATTTCAGCATCTTTATTATCCCCCCTACTGATATTTGCAGTGTAACAGTCCTCAAAATTCTTTTCATTTAATAAGCGAAAAAACAAAACGTGATAAAAACATGCAATGGTATTATTCAGCTTTAAAAAGGAAGACAATGCTGATGTATATTACAACATGGATGGACCTTGAAGGCACTATGCTAAATGAAGTAAGACAGTCACAGAGAGTGTATTTATATGAGATAGGTAAAATAGTTCAGTTCACTGAGACAAATAAAGTAGAATGGTGGCGACTAGAGCCTAGGGGAGAGTAAGAAGGGGAATTATTCTTTAATGGTACAGATTTTTTAGACTGGGATGACAAGAAAGTTCTAGAGATGGATGATGATGGCTGCAAAACTGTAAGTTCTTAAGGTCACTGAGCTACACACTTAATGGTTTTAAAAGTGAAAATTTTATGTCAATGCCTATCTTACTAAAATAAAAAATCGTTCACTTAAATCTTTTGCCACCCATTTTCCTGGCAAGATCCTTAATGAAAAGGTTTCTTTATCATACACTCACAATTCCAAAGATTAAAAAGGCAACCATTGCCAATCTGTGCAGCAATTTAGAGTTTTGTGTGTCTATGTATAATATTTCATTTGATATTGATATTCACTTCACTGATAATGATATTGAGGCAGAAATCCAACCAGAGGAGACAATAAATAAGAACATTCACAAGCAATATATAAGGTTACTTAGTATCGTATGCACAAATATATATTTTTCACAAAAGAATTTTTAAGAAACTAGTAAGAAAATACCTACCAAGCTTTTATCCACATTGGAGCTACTTCTGTTATCATTAGGATTTGCTGAAGATAAATGTCTGGCAGGCAGAGTTGAGGTTTAGAAAGAAAGCAAACAGAAAAGTGTTTACTATCCAATGACAATTACTATACGCTTATTCTGAGTTCAGTATTATACTTACCTGGATTTTTTTCAAAATAAGTACGAGTTCATACTTTTATTTTAGAAATACAGAAATGATGCATATACTAAAACTCCAGATAAATCTAAAACAACACCCTATAATCATGTCACTTAACATTTCTATAGTAAAATATGAACATACCAAGCAGCATAAATTTAAAATATAAAGAGTTTCAGATCAGTGCTTTCTCTGGCCACGAGACTAAGTTATGATATGTTTGTCCACCAAATAAATACTAATTAAAAGTTTTCTGCTTTCCAGAGCTTTCTGAATTTGAGAACTGGGGACAAGGAATTGTTACCTCTACAGGCAGACGTGCACAACTACCTCCCTGGCACCCAATCATCCTTTAGCAAAACATGGTAATTGCCTTCCTGGGTTTAAAAAAAAAAAAAAAAAAAAAGTCGAGCTTTTCTCAAAGTAACTAAAATAACAGAACCAAAGTCTGAGAAATGTCCTTAAATTCTGGGAAGTCCCAGTCTTGCACAGTTCTTTAAATTCAGTGCAAAGATAGAACTGTATATACATAACAAGTGATTAGTTAGCCTTAGAGATCTTTAGATGTCTTACGAAATTATTGAACAGATCTAAATAGATTGCATATGTGAAAAAATGTTTCGAGCTACCAAATGTTATATAAAAGTAAGGCCCTGCTGCTGCTGCTTCTGGTATAACCTTCGTGAGGCTACCACTACCAATACTATTATTTGCACCATTGATTCTCTCCAAAAGAGATGAACAGTTACAGAATGCTGCACAGCTGCCAGGGGTAGCTGTTAACATATTGGGTACTAATTAAAAATGAACAGAAGATAATCAAGTGTCCTTTAGGTACCATTAAATATACACAGTGGTCATTGAAAAGGATAGAAATATGTCACTTCCTAATTTTCTTGAAAATAAGATCAAAGCTGGGCGTGGTGGCGCACGCCTTCAATCCCAGCACTCGGGTGGTTGAGGTAGGAGGAGCGTTGTGAATTCAAGGCCAGCCTGAGCTACATAGTGCGGCCCTGCCTCAAAAAACTAGGGCCGGGAGTTTGGCCCAGTGCCTTAAGTGCCTGTCTGGCAGGCGCAAGGCTATGAGTTCAATCCCTGGTGCCACCAAAAAAAAAAAAAAAAAAAAAAAAAAAAAAAAAAAAAAAAAAAAAAAAAAAAAAAAAAAAAAAAAAAAAAAAAAAAAAAAAAAAAAAAAAAATCAACTACAAATTCAAATAAGTAGTAAACAATAATAGCAGATATGCAACAAGTCTGTAGAAGTTCAACTACAAGTATGTCTGGATTTCAGAGTAAAAATTTCTAAAGTTTTCTATATCACACCAGTATATTAAAATATACTGACATATTATAAAAGGCCTCATTAATATTTTGTTGATTCTTTATTAAAAGCAATCATACTTTCACCTATTTGGGTAACAACAAGTTACTTAAAAAATACTACATTAGTTATTAATACTGACTCTTAAGAACATAGTATAGGGGCCGGGGATATAGCTTAGTGGCAGGGCACCTGTCTGGCAAGTGTGAGGTCCTGAGTTTGATTCCCAGTTCCAAAAAAAAAAAAAAGGATACAGTATAACTTCTACTTTTAAGCAACTTAAAAATTATTCTGGGACATGAAACATAAATATACAAGAAAACTAAAGAATAGGACTAGATACATGATAATGTTTAGCTTTTTTATAAGTAGTACTTAGCAATCTACAATTTATCCATAACCTCACTAGGGTGTAAGCATCAACAGAAGGCAAGATACTGTTACAGTTTGGATCTAAATGGTCCCCAAAAGCCTGTGTTCAGATGTGGGGCTTTTAGAAGGTGACTGGCCCACGGCAGCACTACACACATCGACAGATTCACTCACTGGTGAACCCATAGCTGTATGTGCTGTTGGGAGGCGGGGCAGCTCACTGGGAGTGTAACCTGGAAGGCTTTATCTCCTTCCCCAGCTCCTACTTTTACTCTCTGCTGCCTGGCTGCCACACTATGAGCAGTTTTTCACCACTGAGGTCCTTCCACTGTGCTGTTTCTGCCTGGCTGGCTAACGGCTCAAACTGTGAGCTGAAATAAAACTCTATTCCTTCAAATTGTGGGTCTCAGGTATTGTGCTTCAATAATAAGAAAGTGACTAAGATGCATGTGTCTATTTCATCCTTCTCTTTGAACGCTGGTCCCTAGCATGCATGTGTGTATGTGTATATATATATGACACAAAGCCATGAAATCTATGTTGAACAAAAGAATGCCCAGCACACTGAGGTAATGGGGTTTTGTTTGTTTGTTTTCTGATATATATATGACAACTGAACTCAGGACCACGGGCTTGCCAGGCAGGTGCTGCACCACTGAGCTATATCACCAGCCCTGAAGTAATGTTAACAGGGAGAGAGGTCTTTTGCAAATGGATGGAGGGACGAGAAAGGAGGAGGAATTAAAAAGAATTAAGATGTGTTATGCACATATATTGACTCCCTGTGAGGAATGTGATCATTATGTACTGAAACATATGCTAGTAAAAAAGAACACTTGTATCTCAAGTACTTCTATAAAGAGTAAAGCTAACATTAACTCATATTAATGGTAATAATAGCTAGCAATAAGTGCTTACTCCAGGTAAGATACTGTTCTGAGTGCTTCACTGTGTTCTGGTATTTATTTCACCCTTACAAAAATACTATGTATGTGTCAGCAGGTCATTTCTTTTTGTTTTGCTTTGTTTTTTGTCTTTTTGAGACAGGCTTTCACTGTGCAGTTCAGGCTGGCCTTGAACTCAGGCTGGCCTTGAATTTGCAGTAATTCTCCTGCCTCAGTCTCCCAAGTGTTGGGTTTATAGGCATGTGCCACCATGCCATCAGGGAATCGATTTTTAAAGGTCTAAAATTATGGACCTTGGATAACATTAATGCAGTGATGATAAAGCTAGGATGTGTATGCTGTGCCAAAATATATTATAAACTATACCTCTTTAGATGACAATATTGACCAAAATATCAGCATTCGCAGCACTTTTTGACCTATAAATTGTTGTTGAGGATATACAATGCATCATTCAACAAAAAATTTCTGAAAAATAATATCCTGAATATGGATCAAGA
Source organism: Dasyprocta punctata (assembly GCA_004363535.1). Taxonomy (NCBI): domain Eukaryota; kingdom Metazoa; phylum Chordata; class Mammalia; order Rodentia; family Dasyproctidae; genus Dasyprocta; species Dasyprocta punctata. Next base: position 26,186 of record RJWM01004310.1, on the reverse strand, counting down.
CTGAAAGAAACCAAATAAAAAATACTGAAATATCATCCAACGCTGAAAAATGGTGTAATGTATATAACATTAAATCTACTTTAAAATGAATGTCAGCTATCCCCAAGAAAGTAGTATAAATATAATAAAGTCAGCACCTACCCTAAAATCACTTAAATACTTACCTACGATTGCTATAGTATGTAAACCCTACAAAAGGTAGTTGATTGCCAACAAAGGCTTTAGGAATAGGAAACGTTTCTTCATCTCCTTTATCTTCTTCCAAGTCATCAAAATTACTAGTATCAATGTCACTACTTAAATCAGGCACAACTGGTGCTACAGCTAAAAACACAAAGGAAATTAGTTGCAATTTCAGAGTAAACATTCAAGTAAAACACACAGATTCTGTATCAAACTAGCAGGGTAGTACAAGCATGCTGTCTAGATTGCTTGGGTCCAAGAGTTTGGGGTCAGTTGGAGTAGTATGAAAACTTGCCTCCAAAAAGGAAAGTTTCATACCAACTACTGATTTCACTTTTCCTAACAGCTTGTAAACCATGGACTCCAAATGAGTTGAATCCTATTACACTAAGACTTATTAAAACTCAACCCATACCAATCATTATATAATCCTATTGAAATAATTATCTTTGAAGTCAACTATCACCTAAACTCCAAGTTTAGCATAAATATTACAAATCAAGGACTAAGGATTGTTTAGAATACTTCATACTATAATAAACTTAGAAGCATTCAGAACTACAGGAAAGAGTTTTCTTCAGAACCTACAGCATAACAAATTATACTCAAAAGTGATAGCTAAGCTGGGCATGGTGGTGCATGCCTATAAACTCAGCACTCTGGAGGATGAGGCAGGAGGACTGTTGCAAGTTCTAGGCCAGCCGGGGCTATATATTAAGTCCAAGGTCAGCCTGAACTACATTGCAAGACTGTCTCAAAAAACAACAATGGCAAAACAAACAAAGTGTTTTTTAGTTTCAAACACAGTATGTTTTTGGTTAATCTGCTCTGCAGCAAATCAGAAATAAATGTTATTTTCCAGTTGTCATGGATATAATTACTGATTTGGAACAGACATTTCTACTTACCTAGATGATCAATATTCCTACCATTCACTATTTCTAATAAGATTAAATCACAATGAATAAAGAATTTTGAAATACAGTTTCAGACGAGAAACCTCTAGAACCAATTGATCAAGGAATAATTCAGATTGGGGTTTATGATATAGTTGTTAAGAAAAAAGGGCAAGGATATAAACAACAATTACAAACCAACTTCAATATTGGTATATACCAGTGGAGCATGGTGACACAGGTCTTTAATCCCAGCACTTGGGAGGCTGAGGTAGGTGGAGCATTTGAGTTCAAGGCCGGCTTGGGCTACAATGTGAGCACAAGGCTGGCCCGAGCTACACAGTGTGACCCTGCCTCAAAAAACTAGGGCTGAGCTGGGCGTGGTGGCGCACGCCTTTAATCCCAGCACTCGGGAGGCTGAGGTAGGCGGAGCGTTGTGAGTTCGAGGCCGGCCTGGGCTACAACGCCAGCGCAAGGCCGGCCTGAGCTACATAGTGCGACCCTGCTTCAAAAAACCAGGGCCAGGAGTTTGGCTCCGCAGCTTAAGTGCCTGTCTGGCAGGCGCGAGGCTGTGAGTTCAATCCCTGGTGCCGCAAAAAAAAAAAAAAAAAAAAAGAAAGAAAGAAAACAAAGGTTTTAATCAGGGACAGCCCCTTGGGAGATACTTGGTAATTGCAGATACACTTTTTGCTTGAAGAGGTGCTACTGGCATTGCAATAGAATTCAGCGATGCTGCTGAGTATCTTACAATGTTCAGGCCATCTGCACACACACACACCAAGATTTACCTTGGCCATGCTGAGGCTCAGAGACCTTGTTTTAAAATTATCACTTATGAACTGCATAGTGAGACCCTGTCTCAAAAAAAAAAAAAAAAAAAAAAAATAGGGCTGGGGATTTAGCTCAGTGGTCTAAGTGCCTGTCTGGCAGGCGCGAGGTTTTGAGTTTGATCCTTGGTACCGAAAATAAAAAAAAAATAAAATAAAATTATCACATAAGGACTATTTTACTTATTATTATTATTACTTTTACTATTATTATTATGGGGGGGCTAAAATAGAATCTTGCTATGTAGTTCAGGCTGGCTTTAAACTTGAGGTGATCCTCCTGATTCAACCTCCCTAGTGTTGGAATTACAGGTGGGCACCACCACATCCAGTGACATAAGGAAGATTTTAGAGAAGCAGACCACTGTGTTTTGTCTTGTTCTTTCCCTACAGACTTAGTCATGCCACAGATGACATGACGTACTATTCCAGAGTAGTTTTAAAATGAGACAAAGTCTATCTTTTTAAATTCTTAGGTAAGATATAATCACTTCAAAACTAATAAATAAGCATAAAGATATCTTTACTTAATCATCTTCTATATATTAAGGACAGTTTTTAAAAATTACTTTCTTAAGTAAATGATAATCTAAGAAATATGTTTCATAGAAATGAATCTAGCTGACGTCACCAAAAATGGCAGAGTAGAGAACTCTAAAAATCTCCATCTTCACTAAAGCTACCAGAGACAATATTTTAAGAACTCTGGAATCTAATAACTTACCAAAGCAAGGGGGTAGTTGATGAAGAAAGAGCTACTAAATTTCGTTATTTACAGGTATCTGTGTCACTGGCTAATGGAATGCAGCACTCAAGATAGAGCACTCATTTCTGTGAGCATTCAAGGTACAGAACACAGACTTTGCTAAAACTGTATGGAAGAGTCACTCAACAAATAATTTCATGCAGCACACATACACAGTAACACAAGCTCTAAGAGAGAGGAATCAGAGTTAACAATATTGCAGTATTCAAAATGTCCAGCCCATAGCAAAAAATTTACATCATGCAAACAAACAAGAATAAAGAAAGTAATGGAAACTATCACTGAGAAAATACAGACATTGGATTTACTAAACAAAAGCCTTTAACTTTCTTAAATTTATACAGAGCTAAAGGATACTATGGACAATGAACGATGTAGGTAACCTAGAAAATGATTATTTCAAATAAAAAAGACATAGAAAAAGCAACCAAATAGAAAACCTGGTGCTAAGATGGACAAGTAAACAGAACCTAAGGAAAATGTGGCATATTATGAATTGGACCAACACATGTACTGTGCTATGGGAGTTCCAGGAGAGAAGAGAAAGATGCAGAGAATGTTGGAAGAAATAATGGCCCAAAACTTCTTAAATCTGCCAAAAAACATATAATCTACAAACCCAGTAAGTTGAATGAACATTAACTAAGGAAAACTGCAAAAGATCTCCATGAATATGTACTATAATCACACAGCACAATATGCCTTAGCTCAAAGCCACCACAAGAAAAAAGAACATCAGTGACGCTAACTACACAGAAAACATAAAAGCCACCAGTACTGGCAGTTTTAGTTTGGAACTTTTTTCCCTTCACATATGATTCTAAAAAGCAAATGCATAAGACAGTAATTATTAACATGTTAATGAACAAACAATAAATACTTAATTTGTAACAACAAGACTATATGGAGAAGAACTAGATCTGTAGAGTAGTAGTCTATATGCTACTGAAAGTAAATCGATATCAATACAACCTTGACTGTTATCAATTTAGAATGCCAAATTGTTGTTTAGAATGCTAAAATGTTGGCACACTCCTCTAAGGCCAGATCTTGAGGTTGCAGGATTACCGTGAATTCAAAGTGAGCCTGGGCTACATAGTGAGTTCAAGGCCAACATGAACTACACAGTGAGACCTTGTCTCAAAAACAAAGCCAAAATCCCAAATGCATTGAAAGTAAGAGAATGCTAAATGCAAGCTCCATATTGGCCAACAACAACAACAAAAAACCCAAAAAGTACAGAAAAGTAAATGAGCAGGCAATCAAAACAGCATATTAAGTTTTTTTTGCAATCATGGCATGACTTCAGAGATAAAAAAGAACACAGAGAAAATCTAACAAAACAACATTTTAACAACTACAAACCAATTAGATATAACAGACATAGACTGAACACTCTACCCAATACCAGCAGCATTCTCCAAGTTAAACTATATTACCCAAAAAATTAAGTATCAATAAATTTTAAAAAGATGAAAATCATACACAGTATCTTCTCTAACCACAATGCGATGAAACAAGAAATTTGTAGATATTTGGAAATAAAAACTTCTTAAACCACCAATGAGTGATAGAAGAAATCAAAAGATGATTAAGAAAAAATATTTTGATAGTAATGAAAACAAAAAGCACATATTAAAACTTAGAATATTTAATGCAAATAGTGGTCAAGAAAAAATTGTAGCTATAAATGTTAACATTAAAAAATAAGAGCTGCAGGTAGGGGCACACACCTGTAATCTCAGCATGCTGGGAAGTAGAGGCCAAGAGATCTCATTGAGCCCAGCCTGGACCAACTCAATGAGACCTTGTATCAGAATTTGAAAAGGAGGGGTGTGTTTGGTGGGAATGTAGCTCTGAGCAAAGGCCTTGGTTCAATCCCCATGAATGCACAGAAACAAACAAACGAACCAAAAAAACCAAGAAAGGTCTGAAATCATTAACCCAATGTGATACTACAAGAAAGTAGAAAAAGAAAGCAAGTAAAAGCCGGGCGTGGTAGTGCACGCCTTTAATCCCAGCACTCGGGAGGCTGAGGTAGGTGGAGCGTTGTGAGTTTCAGGCTGGCCTGGGCTACATAGTGCAACCCTGCCTCAAAAAAACTAGGGCTGGGAGTTTGGCTCAGTGGCTTAAGTGCCTGCCTGGCAGGCGTGAGGCTGTGAGTTTGATCCCTGGTGCCACACACACACACACAGAAAAAGAAAGCAAGTAAATAACATGGCTTGTAAAAATTAGTAATGAACATTACAATGCAGATAAAGGAAAGAAAGTCAACAGTGAAAATTTACAAAGTGAACAATGGTTTCGTTAAAAACATTAACAGAATTGACAGACCTTTTACTGGACTAATGGGAAAAAAGCAAGAAAAGAACAACTACAATAAGAAATAGAAACAAAGATGTAACTTCTTACCATACAGAATCAGAAAGAATCAGAGAAAATACTAAGAATGAGTATACACCAACAAATCAGATGACCTACATGAAATGGACAGATCTCTAGAAACACAGATTACCAAAACTACTCAGAAATTTAAAAACCAGAATAGCTCTGAAGACAGATTGAAAAAATAATACAAAAACGTTTCAACAATATAAAAAAGTCCAGTACTAGATGGCTTCATGAGTGGACTTTATCAAACATACAAAGAAAAATTAACACCAATTCTTTTCAAACACTTCAAAAAAAAAAAAAAAAAAAAGAAAAGAAAAAAAAAAAAAAACATAGCCAGGCGTGGTGATGCTCACCTGCAAGCCTAGCACTTGGGAGGCTGAGGCAGGAGGGTAGCCACGAGTTTGAGGACAGCCTCAACTACTAGGGAGTTCAAAGCTCAAATACACAGCAAGAACCTGATTCATAAAATCTTCACCAAAATAGTAACAAACTGCACACAACAGCACTAAAAGGATCAACATACTGATATACCATTTTTACTTGTTAACTTAAAATTTTTTTATTTAAAAAAGAATTACAGAAAGTTTTTTAAAAATACAATGGAGTACTACTCTGCCAAAAGGAGGATAAGCTTAAGAATTCCTAGGTAAATGGATGCATCTTGAGATATACTGTTAAGTGAAATAAATTGGACACATGCATAAATACCACATTCTCTGGTGTGAGAAATTGAAAATGTAAATAAGGACCAAAATATACATTAGGTATTGTGAAACAGGACAAAAATGTTAGAATGGGGAGGGGAACAAAGGAGGGGGGAGGAGGAAAGGAAAGAAGGAAAAAGTTAAAAAAAAAGTAAGAAAGGAAGGAAAAACTGGAAACAAAGCTTTTGTAAACAAAGAGGGGAAGAGGAGTTGAAGGCCGGGGAATGGATAAAAGAAGAATCAAGTTATATCATGTACAGGTACAAATTCTCCACGATGAATGTGATCATTATGTATGTCTAAATGTACCAATAAAATCCTGAATAAAAAAAATCATCAAACTCTAGAGTATTAACTAAAAATTAAAGGTATTTTACTCCCTGACCTTGGGATTTCTTCCAAGGTGCTTCACCATGTTAAAGTCTATCAGTTTAATAGTTTGTCCTCCCTGATTGACATATTTTGAAATTTTGTTTTCTTTCTTTGAAATAAAATGGGTAAAAAAAAAAAAGAAAAAAATAGTTTGTTCTTTGTAAAATTAAACACAGTGGGTGAAAGACCTAAAGCTAAGAGTTAAAACCAAAGAATTCTTACAAGAAAATAGAAGGGGAAAGATTCATGAATGTGGATTTGCTAAAGGTGTCTTGAATATTGACATTAAAGTACAGGCAACTAGAACAAAAGACAACTGTACTCCTTCTGAATGAAAACCCTCTGTGCATCAGCCAGGTTCCGTGGTGCACGCCTGCAGTTCCAGCATTAAGGAGGCTAAAGTGGGATTTCATTTGAGCCTGGGAGTTCAAAACCAGCCTAGGTAACATATTGAGACTCAGCCTGGACAGTGTCATCATCTGTGCATCAAAGAATACCATCAACACAGTGAAAGGCAACCCCGATAACGGGAGAAAGGGTCTACAAACCACTCGTATGCTAAAGGATTAATATTCAGAATATATAAAGAACTCCTGTAAGTCAATCACAAAAATAGACTCAAAAGTGCCAAAAAATTTACATAGCCAGGCGTGGTGGCTCACGCCTATAATCCCAGCACTCAGGAGGCTGAGGCAGGAGGATCACTGTGAGTTTGAGACCAGCCTGGGTTACAAAGTGAGCTCTATGTGAGCCCGGACTGCATAGCTAGACCCTGTCTCAAAAACCCACAAAAAAGAATTAAACAGAAAGATCTCTGAAAAGATACTTCACATATTTAGTCATTAGGAAAATGCAAATGAAATGAGATAGTAAGATACTACTATACTATTAGACTGGTTACTATTAAAAAACAAAAACCTGCCAGGAGTGGTGGTGTATATCTGTAATCCACAACATTTGGGAGACTGAGGCAGGAGGATTACTCTGAATTCAAGGCCAGCCTGAACTGCATACATAGTGAGACCCTGTCTCAAAAACAAACAAACAAAAAAAACAAAAAAACAAAAACCAAACCAAACCAAAGAAAAACAGAAAAACAAAGAGATGCAGAAGTTGTGGAGAAAGTACATCTGCAAAAAAATAGTGCAGCTGCTGTGGTTAACAATATAGAAGTAGCAGGCATGGTGGCACACGCCTGTAATCCTGGCACTCAGGAGGCTGAGGCAGGAAGATGGCTACAAGTTTGGCCAGCCTGAACTGCACAGTGAAACCTCGTGCAACAACAAGAAACACAATATAGAAGTTGCAACACAATTAAAATACAATTACCAGGGCATGGTAGGGCACACCTGTGATTCCAGCACTTGGGAGGCTGAGGCAGGAGGGTTGTTGTGAGTTCGTGACCCAGCCTGGGCTACAAAGTGAGCTCAAACCCGGCCTGAACTGCATAGCAAGACCCTGTCTCAAAAAGACCAAAACACAGCACTCAGGAGGCTGAGGTAGGCGGAGCGCTGTGAGTTCGAGGCCGGCTTGGGCTACAACGCGAGAACAAGGCCAGCCTGAGCTATATAGTGCGACCCTGCCTCAAAAAACCAGGACCGGGAATTTGGCTCAGTGCCTTAAGTGCCTGCCCTGGCTGGCGTGAGGTTGTGAGTTCAATCCCCGGTGCTGGAGAAAAAAAAAAAAAGACCAAAACAAAACAAAACAAAACAACCTGTAAAATAGAATTAACAAATAAATGGTCCAGCAATCCTTCTTCTAGGTATGTGAGTATTGGTGCCCATCAAAGGATACATGGAGCGGGTGTGGTGGCGCATGCCTTTAATCCCAGCACTCGGGAGCACTGTGAATTCGAGGCCGGCTTGGGCTACAACACAAGTGCAAGGCTGGCCTGAGCTACACAGTGCAACCCTGCCTCAAAAAACCAGGGCTGGGAGTTTGGCTCAGTGACTTAAGTGCCTGCCTGACAGCGGCGAGGTTGTGAGTTCAATCCCCAGTGCCGCAAAAAAATGAAACGAAATAAAATAAAATAAAATAAAATAGATACTTGGATATACACACACATGCCCATACACACACGAATGAGTAATTAAATTGTAAGAACTGTTACAACATGAATGAAGCCTGAAGATGTTATATGAGATAAAATAAACCAGTCACAAAATGACAAATATGGTAGCACTTTACCTAAATGAAGTTCCATGAATAGTCAAATTCACAGAGATAGAAGGCAGAATAGTGGTTATGAGAGTAAGGGGAAGGGTGAGGCAGAGTTATTATTTAACGGGTAATGTTTTAGTTTGAGATGAATAAAAAAGTTTCGGAGACAAGACAGTGGTGACAGTTTAAAACAACATGAATGCTGGGCATGGTGGTGCACACTTGTAATCCCAGCACTTACGAGGCTGAGACAGAAAGATCACCTGAGTTGAAGGTCAGCCTGAACTACAAAGTAAGTTCAAGGCTAGCCTGAAATGCATAGTGAAAGCCTACCCTGCCCCCCAAAAAGTGAATGCAGTTAATATTACTAGATTATACAATTAAAGTGATTAAATGGAAAAGTTTATGTGAAGTAATTACCTCAATAAAAAGAAAAAAAATTCAGTCCCTCTAAAAAATCCACTAAAAGCCGGGTGTGGTGGCGCATGCCTTTAATCCCAGCACTTGGGAGGCTAAGGTAGGAAGAGCGTTGTGAGTTCCAGATCGGCCTGAGCTACGTAGTGTGACTCTGCCTCAAAAAAGACTAGGCCTGGGAGGTTGGCTGAGTGGCTTAAGCGCCAGTCTGACAGGCACGAGGTTGTGAGTTCGATCCCCAGTGCCACAAAAATAAATAAATAAATAAATAAAAATAAAAATAAAAAGATCCACTATAGGGTCAGAGATAAAGTTCAGTGGCACAAACACCTGCCTGGCAAGTGTAGGTCCTGACTTCAATTTCCAATACTAAAAATATAGATAAGTAATCCATTAAACTCTGAAATTAAAGAGCCCTGAATAAGAGCCTGAATCCTTTACTCATGAAGACCACAATGACAATCTCTCCTAGAAGAAAACAAAATTCTAGAAAATAGGAAACTGGTCTCAGTAAATCTACAGAACCTGGAATAGTACATATTTGTACACAGAAAATGAGTTCTGTTTTTAACATAAGTGAAGTGTTACCACTGTTAGTATCTTAAGTACTTCCTACCAACTACAGATGAGTTAAGAGAAATATCACTAATGAGATAATTATGAGGATGGTAAAGTGTTATATAAAGTTATCACATTATACTTAACATAGATTTAATAATATTACAAATACTAATAAGGTACTAATAAGTACCTTATTTAACGTATTAACACTGTGCTCTCATACGTCATAAATGTATTTTTCTCCAAAATTGTACTGCCAACAAGTCAATTCCCTCCATTCCTGATATAAAATATAAGGAACTAGAGAAATCTTTAAATGGCACATAATAGTCCAATGATCAAAGGTTTTGGAGTCAAACAGATTTGAATCCTGGCATTGTCATTTACCCACAGTGTGCTTACAGTATAGCAAGTTATTTGGGTCTTTTCATTTCTTTTATCTACTATCTTTAATTTTATTTCTGTCACTTCAATTCTGTCGCAAATGAGCAGGAAATAACTTTATAATCTTAATACTTTGTGCCTCTAAATTAAAGATGAACATAATCAGAAAGCTCACAGAAAGTCTGCCAAAAACCAAGCTACTCTGTACACTGCTCCCACACAAGCAAGGAACACAGGTAAAGATTAATTGCCACTGTAACTTGGAGACATGCAAGTGGTAAAACTACCAAAATAACTATTAGTTATAAGAGGGCAATTTTGCCAAAGAAAACTGGAGAGTCAAAAAAGAAATTAAAGGAACTGTTATTACTACATAATTTTTTAAACTCTGCAGGCAGGTCAGTGGGGTCAAAATAAAAAATATTCTTGGTATTTTAGGGGTGGGACATGAAGAAGGGGTAGGAAGAAGGAAAGGAAAGGAAAAGAACAGAAAGTTCCACACACTTCAATTTTCCTTTCATTTTTTTTTTCAATAACCACAAAACGGGACCTATGAGAATTTGGAAAAGCTATCAATTGTTTATAAGTATGCTAGCTCTATTATAACAAAACCAGTATGCTAAATCTATACATAACAAAACTACAGGCAACAATGTAGATCTTGAAAAAAACACCACGACTAATAAATTACACAAGAAAAATCACAGAAAATTTTTAAATAAAAGGTTCACTTGCTATAAGCCAATGAAGCAATTCAATTTGTAAAGCAGTTATAGTAAGAACATAGAGCAATATAATAAAATGCCCCTGATTTGGACTCCTCAGTTCCATGAGACTATAATCACGAGGGAAAAACTGTTGGTTTGATCTCTGCTATTTGCTCACTGCCTGAAACAAAATAATACTCAGCATATAACAGATGTTCAACGTATCTGTTCACTAACTCACCTCTTAATTAGTATCAGTTTTCCAATCATTACAGCCTTCCATGTCTCAGAGTATTGTTATTCTACAGTTATTTGCGCATTTTCCTAACTGTTTGAAAAAGACTGTAAAATGATCGAAAAGATAATTCGGTTTCTTTTTAAATTTCTTTTCAGATTTCTATTTGTATGTTTTCAGTCTTCTTAAACTTTACTAAGTACATAACTTGAATAAAAACAATGGAACCATTTGTGTCACTCCCTGTTCATCTGTCAAACAACAACTTCTCTTGCAGTCTGAACACAACAATCATGTCACATTTACATAGAAGAAAGGAGTTCCTTATATCCCAGTGTATAACTGCTAATAAATTCTCGGAAGCTCAAGCTGTTCCAGTAGCTTCTCCTATGACATTCTTTGCTGTAGCATACTTTCTTAACTTCAAGAGGAATTTATTTCCCCAAGAATTTCATAGCTTAGGCATCATGCATGTACTGTACTTGAAGCAATATAACTACTTCTTTTAAAACATTTTGCAACTAGAATACGCCAATAAAATTGGCAAACCTACATGACATATTTCAAAACTAACAAGCCCCTCCTCCTAAGAACTATCCCTTATTGTCTCACCTAGTTAGGCAGTCCTTCAGACAAACACCTAATCTGTAACTGTACTTAAAACTACATAGGTGAGTTTGTTTTCATTAGTATTGTTCATTGCTACTGACACAGCAAGAAGCTAGAAGCTAGTATGTATTACCATTTTTCTGGTAAGCAAAAGGACAAAAAAAAAGAATTCCTAAAACTTTAGCAGGGAAAATCCCTCCAAAACCATGAAGATGTTGGGGACACTTTTGACGCTATTATGTAATAATTTTGAATCAACTATTTTCTGATGAAAGATTTTCTACAAATTACTGTGTTGTTTTTCCTTCTAAAAAGTTAAAGCCAGGCCTGGTAGCACACATTTGTAATCTCAGCACTTGGGAAGCTGAGCCAAAAGGATTACAAATTCAAGGCCAGCCTGAACTAGATACTAAGATCATGTCTCAAAAAAAAAAAAAAGTTGTTCTAGATTGAAAATTTCTTGCACACTATGTATTTTTATTTCTAAATTGCAAGCTATAAAATCTTGGTAAAATCAAATGTACGAAAATTTCCATTATCCTCATAAATAAAATCTTGTCACATACTAAGACTTTCCTTATAAGGTTTTTTTTTTTTTTTTTTGGCAGCACAAGGGATTGAACTCAGAGCCTCGTGCCTGCCAGGCAGGCACTTCAGTCACTGAGCCAAACTCCCGGCCCTCCTTATAAGTTTTAATAAAAATGGGTAACTTATCTTTTCAAAAGAATATACATTTTCATTTCATTACCCTAGATTAAGTGACATCCTCCACAAGGAAAGAATTCTAAAGCCTAAATTAGAGAGTAATTCAACAAAGACCTAATATCAGATTATAACTGAGCCTGAATATATATATTGTATTGTATCTTGCTATCTTGAGTGGGACATGAAAGTAGCTGTATAATTTTCACAATATTACAAAGTACTTTTTTTCCCACTAAATTAGGACAATTCTCATACAGCATTTGTGTACTTCTGATTTCCAGCAGATGTACACAAATACTTAACAAGGCACTTTCAACTGACTATTTACCACAATTACATTCAAATAAGCATTATAATATGCAAGAAAAAATTAACTTACTGTCTCGGAGTGTTTCCCAAGCCCACTGATCATTTTTGAAGAAGAGATGTCTTTTGATTTCTTCTACACCATTTCTCCCTAATCTCACTTCTCTGATTAGAGACAAAGGAAAAAAAGCAATTAATCATTAATCTTATTATAAACTGTCCAGATTTATTTTAAGTAGAACACTGAGCCTGCGCAGACCTATATCACCTCGAAATTATACTGTCACATAATTTTCAGCTCAAATAGAAAATAAATTGAGGACTGAGAACATTAAGCCAAATGTGTGCATGCCTGTAATCCCAGTACCCTGGGAGGCTGAGGTAGGCAGATCACAAGTTCAAGCATACCCTGGGCAATTTAGTGAAATCTTGCCTCAAAATTTAAAAACAAACAAACAAACAAAGAAACATACAAACAGCTGAGGATGTAGTTCTATGCAAAGGCCCAGGACTCAAGCCCCATGACTGAAAATAAGAATTTTTTTTAAAACTGAAAAATTATGCAGAAACAGAGATCTGTTAATACTTCATGAATTTCTATTGATAATGATGATATAAATGAATTACCACCTTGCTTCATCTGTATAAATAAAAAGTGCATTTTCTTCACAGTTTTTTTAATATAGTAGGGATAAAAGTTAAGCATTTTTTTGTGCAACAAACTTCACACCAAATGATATTAACAACTTCAGAAACCCCTTGTAAAATTTAAATTTCCAATTTATAACTTTGATTTTCATGACTAATCAAAAACCAATGACAAGCCGAATGTGTAGTGGCGCACACCTGTAAACTTAGCACTCGGGAGGCTGAGGCAGGAGGATCTTTGCAAGTTGGAGACCAGCCTGGGCTACAAAGTGAGCTCAAGGCCAGCCTGAACTGCATAGCAAGACCCTGTCTCAAAAAGACAAAAACAAAAACCAATGACAACTAATTACTGGTAGTGCTACAAAATTCAAAGTTTTAATTGGACAAGTTACTGATCACTGGCCTCTCTTTTATGTTTTTTTTTTTTTAATGTGCCTTTAACTGAACTGAAAAGAAGAATTCAGCACCTTTCATTCCCTAGTAGAATGCTTATAAACAACAAGAATGCCCCAAATTTTTTCATCATAAAAGATAAATTGTTAAATGTCTGACACTTTCTCTAAGCAGCTTTAACTGACTCTCTCAAACTGGACTGAAGAATCTGTTCTATGGCACACAGCACTTATCTCACTGTAATTATCTCTCTGTGCCACAAATCTTTGAGGTAGCTGACAAAAATGTGCATCCTGCTCATTTCTATATGCCTAGCACCTAACTCACAGCATAATACAGTTCTTTACATTAAAATAAAAACTTGAAAATGTTATTTCTTTTCAAGCTCTAAAAGATGTATTTTAAAAGGCAAGTTAAATTTAATTAAAGTGAATTTCAAATTGAAATATATGCATATTAGGCCTCCCTACTATTTAAATTAACAATATACAATCATCAAAATTAAACATAATCTTACTAAATCACCTGGTTCACTTTTAAATGTGAAAGTAAACCACACAAGAGTGCTTGCCTAGCATGCACAAGGTTTTAATTCCCAGGAATGGAAAAAAATAAAAATAAAGAAAAAATAAAGAAAAAATATGCTATTTGTTTAAAAAATACAGGTATATTTATAAAATGCTTATTAATCTAAAAAACACAACAGTGATGACTATGTCTAAAAGAAATGAAGCAGGAAATATATATCAAGCCGGGCATGGTGGCTCATGCCTGTAAGCCTAGTATTCACAAGGCAGAGGCAGAAGGATCGCTGCAAATTCAAAACCAGCCTGGGCTACAAAGTGAGCTTAAGGCCAGCCCGAACTGCACAGGGAGACCCTGTCTCAAAAAGACAAAAAAAAAAAAAAAAAAAAAAAAAAGGAAATATATGTCTGTTTTATAGCTTTGTGCTATTAATTTCAAGGCAATATATCACTGAATAGAAAAAGGCATAAACTGGAAGATACATCATCTTTTTCATATAAGTGGGAAAATGGTCCTAATTAAAGTAGTACATACCACTGAAATGAGATATACTCTAATTTCACAAATTAACATGTTAAGAAAAAAATCTGATTTGATAGATTAAATACTAACATGATGATAATTAAGCAAGTTAAAAATTTTTAACAAAAAAATTTATCTGGTATAGCCATCAGACAAGACTATTCCTATTGCAACTGCTAAGTGAACTGAGACACAGAAAAGATACCAAAATACAATAAAATTATACTAGGTTTCATTGTTATAAATGATTTGGGAAATGATTACTTTTATATTCTGACAGTTTACATGTAGGGGCTCAGATGTGAACTTAAAAATTGAGTAGCAAGATGAGAATTCCTTAGAACAGGAGTTCCCAGATTATTTACCTGTCAGTAAGGAAAGCACAAATAAGATTTTTTGCTTCTTTTGATATATCATTGTCATCAGGGAAGGTAAGTGAATTTTTATGGTTCATAATCTTACTGTAAGTTCCAACCAAAGAATCTGCATAAAAGGGTGTATCGCCTGAAAGTGGATAAAGAAAACAGAAACAAAATAACATAATTTGAAAAATCTATTTCAAAGGAAATGCATCAATATTACCAATTGAAAATGACTAAATATATGTTAAACTAAAAGCATACACTTATTATATAAAAAGAAATAACAGTAGAAAGTTGCTCCAAGCCTTTCTTTTAAAAGCCATACAGAGTAGATCTGGATCAAATATTGCTTAATATAATAACAATTATATTAGAAGCAGCCAAGTAGTAAATTTTGGCAGGAGCAACTATATTAGAGGCACACAAAATTTCCTTTACTCACCTACAAGCATTTCATATAAAAATACTCCAACAGACCACCAGTCACATTCTCGTCCATAATAACCATCACCACCTTGAGATTTTAATACTTCAGGGGAAATATAATCAGGTGTTCCAACTGCTGTATCACATCGTACCATACCTTCCTAGAAAGATTGGCAGGTTATTGAATTTTAATTATTAGATATAGATATAAAACCTCAATTATTTAAAATAATCGTCTTTTTAAGATAAACTATGGAACTCAACCTTTGAGCTATATAGTATACCAAAACTTAATGTAAACTTTCCAAAAAGTAACGTAGTAAAATATATATATATATAAGTCATTGAAATTTTGTCTATATACATTACACAATATAAACACACTGGTGATTTTTCATGTTGGCATTGTTTATTATTTCCCAAGTTATGTCAATAAACGATCCTACCTTACTTGCAGAGAATTAGCTACTACAACCAGAATGAGAGGCTTTCTAACTTATAAATACTGATTTCTTCACTTTTTACTAAATAGCGCTATTCAAATATCCTTGAAACTGTGAAGAAAATGTATGAAAGTTAACTATACAAATATGTATGTGGAAAAGGGCATGATAGTGTTAAGGACATTGAATATGTACACGATACACATTTTAATACCCTCCTCCGAAATTATTTGTCGCCTACTTTACTAATGCGACAGAATTATAACTAAATGCTCACAAAAAAGTGCTCATGGAATGTTTCTTTCTAACCAATAAATTTCCTTTTAAAATAAACATAGCATCCTGACTACCGTTCTGTGGCAAATTTAAAAAAATAAACCCTTTCAACTGAAAAGTAGCATATTACTTCCATCAGCTTGTATATGTTATTTATTATATAAATAGTGATCATGGATCCCTTTTTAAACTCCCAAGATAAGCAGTAAAATCTACATGTTAACAGAAGGCAATATTAAAAAAACACACATTCTTGAGATCTAATTTTTATGAAAGTCTAATTTTAACACTGGAGTATTTGGTGACATTTAACCTAATTCCATTTCTAGTTACCAGTAGTGCATATTAGAGTTGTTAGGAAAGATTCAGTAAAACTGGCAAACCACATTTTCTCTAAATAGAGAGGGAAAAAAAATAAATCACTAACAAGTTACTAATACAACACTGAAACCATGGCATTTAGTTCAACAAATAAGGTCACATCAATTCTGGACAAGTCCAGATATGGTTAGTGAATTCAAACATTTTCTAAAGGACTATGTGTCTTGGACTAGCAAAAACCAAATGAAAATAGAATTAACTAACCTTATTCATCTTCATACAAGTACCAAAATCTGCTAACTTCAAATGTCCAGATTTGTCCAGTAGCATATTATCAGGTTTCACATCTCTAAAGGGTAGAAAAAAGCAGTAAAGGATTTCTGAAACAGATCAGACACTGAGAAAAATTATGAGGCAGTTATTTTAGTATCCTTAATCCATACAAGGCCGCCTTTGATCTACATGTGTTCCCTTATGCATACCAAGAAACTGAAATTCATTAAAAAAACTCCTTCATATGTTAAGGCCTAAAAAGAAGGCATATATATTTCCTTGTCTTTAGAGTTTGATTCTTCTAGGCAGAAAATCAATCATTTGAGACACAGTAACTATCAAAACTATAATGCTCAGACAAAAAAGATAATTGAAGCATAGAAGATAGTAAATACTCCACGACAGGGTCTAACTCACTTTCATTTTTGATCCTTGACACATAGCACAGCAATAGCACATGGAAGTCAACCAGTGTCTGTGGAAAGTATGAAACTCTTCTTCTAATGAATAAATGTGACCCATCTTATTAATCAAAAGAAAATTAACTGTCTATACAAAATCAAAATCAGTAACACTGGCATATACTTTAGGAAACTAGTTTACAATTTTTGCAAGTACCAAAATCTGCTAACTTCAAATGTCCAGATTTATCCAGTAGCACATTATCAGGTTTCACATATATAAAAGCTACAGAATCAGATCAAGGAACATTAAAGAATACATTTATATCAACATTAAACTAAATGTTAACACTAGAATTCCACAATGCCACTTATGTTAAAGGGAGGAGACTGGTGAGATTCAGAGTAAAAATGCTAATCAAGTAAAGTTTAAGTTCTTTCGGTATTATCTTCAACTCATAAGAAAATTTAAAACATTATATTTACCTATGAATAAAACCCATGGAATGGATTGCATCCAATGCAAGAACTACTTCTGCAGTATAGAATCGTGCCCACTTTTCAGGCACATCATAGTTGCTCATTAGATTTACAAGATCTCCACCAGGCATGTACTCCATCACCATGTAGAGATATCGATCATCTTGGAATGCATAAAAAAGCTATGCAAATACAACAACACAACAAATTCATTAAGAGTAAGCAAAAACGGTTTCATTTAAAAGCTTGCAAAATATTAATATAAAAGTAAAATATCAAATTGCAGAATAGCTCTAAATACAGTTAAAAGAAATGACAAATATGCCACAAATACCCATGTATAAGCGAAAGTATGAATGTGCTATCCGGAAGAGTTGAATACCTTTTTCATTATAACTTGCTATACTATCTAAAATTTTTATCTGTAAGTTTCGATGAAAAAATACAAATCTATGCAAAGAAATACTGTACCTCTAATTAAACTTGTGCATTAGAGGGGTTTAATGTTAAATTGGTATTAATACCAAAATTCTCAAGAAATCATTGATAAACTAAGCTACAATTTCAGCTGCTCCTTATCAGCTGTTCGCTTTGGTAATTTCCTTAACCTCTCCAAGTTTCTGTGACTATAACCCTTGCTACAAGAACATAGAGAACTAAACTTTCTCAACTTTCATCTTGCTTCTCAGTGAGCAGTTGGATACTAGCAGGTGGCAAATGCTTAACAAATGTTTACTGAACAAAATCATGAATGAATCAGTAATTCAGAGGTGGACTGAATAGTAAGTAACTTTCTGAACTGTTAAGGAAAAAAGATAATGAATATACTCAGTACAATATAAGCTCAAAAAATGACGGTAGAGTAGAAGGAGCAGTAATACCAAATGAAGAAGGAAAAGAGTAGCACCTACAATCAAATGAAGATAGCGAAATTCACTTTAAGAAACGGGCAAGAATGTCACGCATAAATACATTTATGTGGCCAGCGCTGAAGTACAAAGAGTAAATTTACAAAAGAACACTTTAAGTAAATATGACAAACTCAGAATGAAACTAAAATTTGTAACTCTCTAGAGATAACTAATGTAGCTAGATGTTAGTTTTAAAATCTTCATGTTTTCTTTTTAAAATTTTTTTATTTAAGAGAAAAAAGACAGAAAAGAAAAACAAAAAGCAAAAGAGACAAACAACAACAACAACAAATACAATAACATTATAGGTTTACAAAATGAGATGGTAGGAATTTGACAATGGTTGTAATATTCCATATTGTTACCTTCAAAGGGGTTGTTTAAATTAACAGATACAGACATGTAAAACTGATCTAGTCATATGAGTATTAACTGTTCTTTTTCAATAACTAATACATTTAGTAGTATAGTCATTTTAACTATCTTATGTATACATATATACAAATTTATGTCTTTTTCCTTTTCCCTTCCTTCTTTCCTCCTTTCTCCTTATAATACCTCTTGTTATACAATACCTCGTTATCTTCAAAATAACTGCCCATACCATCAGGCATAATATAATCAAACAAAATAGTACAGAATAAAACCAATAAAAACAAAACAATGGAAGCAATACAAGACTTCAAAACAATAGTAAAAGAACACTGGTTACCATAATGCCTCTTGTTATCTTCTAAGCAGTTGCCTATATCATTAGTTATAATACAATTGAATCAAAATAGAATAGAATCACTCAAAACAAAACAATGAAAGCAATACAGGGCTTCAAAACAAGGTGATCAGTTATCAATAATGGCTACCATAATGTATTTTGTTATCTTTGAAATAGCTGTCCATGCCATCAAATATAATAAAATTAGACAAACTGAAATAGAATAAAACGAAACTAAACAGAACAATGAAAACAATATAGGACTTAAATCACGGTAATAGATTAACAATGGCCACTGCCTTCCCTTTTTAGACACTTCCTCCCCTTTCATTTTTACAATATGTATTGTGTATTATTGTGTATTTTGAATCCTACTAACTCCTTTAGTTTTTCTGTACTAGGGAGATAACATGGTGTTCACGCATGTGCCTCTGGATCATTTCATTCATGAACATTATCTTAAATTGTATCCATTTACCTACAAGAGGCTTGAAGTTATCTTTCTTTATAGCTGAGTAGCTTTCCATTGGATAAAAATGCCTTATCTTTCTTGTCTACTATGTAGCTAATAGGCAAGCTACCCCCACTTCTTTCTGGTTCTCTGTCACATAGAGCATTGTTCTCTCTCCTTTAACTTTCAGTCCATGAACCCCATTTGGAGTTTAATGTGTTTCTTGTATTAAGCATATTGATGGATCCTGTCTCCTGATCCACTCTGCATCTGTTTCTTTTTATTGGTGAATTGAAGCCATCTACATTAATGGTTAAGGCCAACATACACTGCCTCATCTCTGCCATGCTATCTTCCTGCTGTTGGCTGCCTATTTTTCTTCTCTATTCAATTGTCTGCCCCACTTGGTGATATTCCTCTGCCACTGTTTCTGGAGCTGTGGTCTTTTTTATCTCTCTCTAGAATGTCCTTCAGTACTCTCTGTAGGGTTGGCTTGGTGGTCATAAATTCCCTCAACTGCTCTTTGTCATGGAAGTATCTTGTTTCTCCGTTAATTTTGAAAGATAGTTTTGCAAGGTACATCAATCTGGGTTGGAAGTTGTTTTCTTTCAGGACTTGAAATACTCCAAGCTCTTCTTGACCTGATGGTTTGTGTTGAGAAGTCTGTTGTGATTCTGATGAGTTTCCTTTATAGGTGATCTGTTTCTTTTCTCTAACAGCTTTTAATATTCTGTGTTGAATTTATGGGATCTTGATTATTATATGTCTGGGTGTAGATTTATTTTGGTTATGGCTAGCTAGAGTTGTATATGCTTCACGTATCTGAATGTCACTCCCTTTTCCCATGCTTGGGAAGTTTTCTGATATTATTTCTGTAAATTGACTTTTAATGTCATTTGTATTGACCCCTGCTTTTTCACTCACACCTTTTATTCTTAAGTTATGTTTCTTTGGGTTGTCTTGCAGTTGCTGAATTGTTACTTCCAGGTTCCTTGGTATTTTTAAGAGATCTTTCCTTTCATGATCACAAGCTATAAACCTGTCTTCAAGGTTTCAAAGTCTATCTTCAGTTTCTTTCAAGTGGTTTTGCCAACTTTCAATGGAGTTTTTAATTTCCTGGTTATCTCTTTGAATCTGTTTCATTTATTCTAAATCTTTTTTGTATTGTTCATTCACAGTTTCCCTCATTTTCCTATGCTTCATTTTTTCACTGGTGTCTTCTTTAGAGATGCCTAGCAATTCTTTTATTATGTTTTTCATTTCTTCTTTCAGCTGAGTTAGTATTTCTGTTCTAATTTCTTTTATAGCCTGATGAAGTTGTTTCTTTACTTCAGTTGCCATCACCTCAGAAACTTCAGTTGTGCAACTCCCAATCTCTTCTGCGTTTGCATCTCTTGGACTTGCTCTGCTTGGATTGGAGGCCAGAGACTGCCTTTTACTTCTTTGTCTTGACATACTCCTGGGTTCTTCTGGACAAATGGGTACTGGGATCCCAGGCACTTCCCACATTGGCTACAATTTCTCTGAAGTAAGACTCTAGTCAGTGCTGATTATGGATATCTGATGGTGGCCACTGGGTACACTGGTACAGGGCTGTCTGCTGCTCCCATCCACTACCACTCTCCTCCAATGCTGCCTCTCTCTGCAGAGGCCTCCAGGGTCGCAGCTGCCATGTCACCTTGATCATGTGTCCCCAGGTTCCAGCAGCTCCTCTCACACAGTGAGTCTGGTTCTGGGCAAAGGTGCCGCCAGCTATTGCCTTTGCTTTCGTTCAAGTTTTTCTTTTTACTCTTTCTGTGGGTTTCAATTCTTGCTTTAGATTCTTCCTGGGTCCAGGGGACCCACTTTCTTCCTTCTTGTCTTCCCCATGTTGCTATATTCCAGCATCTGAACTGTATCTCTCAGGGAGGCTGTTTACTCTGCTGCTTACTGTTCCACCATCTTCCCAGAAGCCTCCCCATGCTTTCTTTTCTGAATGGTGTTCAATGTTTTGAGATACATACAGATTTAGTTATTTTAAAGTATTTTGAAGGAAGAATAAGAGACTAGCATTTCATGATTACTGTAGCCCAGAATAAGCTGTGCCTGGGATCTCTGGGTAAGAAGCCAGGCATGCTTTCAAACTCATAAATAAACATCCTAGAAACTAGAATAATGCATAGGATATTCCCTTACACCAACAAGTTATATGGCTCAAAATGTCAATAGAACTGAATCTGAGAAACCTTAATCTACACATTAGACAAAAACAGAGCAGACATTTCAAGTTTTAAAATGCAAATCTTTGACATTTTCCACATTCTTTTTATTCCAATTACTAGAATGCTTATTTAGAATAGTCTTCATTATACACTGTAAATCAATCAAGCACAAAACACATGTTAGGAATTTAGAAATGGTCTTGCTCAGTTTACTTTTGCTAACTGAATTCTTATAGTAAGGATTCCAATATAAATGATGCAATGGATTTAGCTGAAGCAGTTATAAAATCTAGAATTATAATTTATCCCAAATCCTACTTGTTCTTGCCATTTCCCTTTGTTCCCCTTTCTACAAAATATGAGACAGACAAGACAGACAGACAATGGACTGGTAAATAATAAGATCTCACTTTTATAATAACCACCTTATATTACGACAGGAAATAAGAATACATAAAGATAAAATATAATAAACTCTTCTCAAACCACAGTAATTAAATTCTACAGAAACATTTCTTTTACCTGTTTTGGTCTTTCTAGAGATGATTCAACAAAATTAACTTTATGATTTTAAAATGATTTATTAAATAATTTGCAATTGCCCATAAATTATTACTGTTCTAAAAAAATAAATTTCTCAGTTTGTTTACTTGCAAACTAGTACAGCAATGATGAAACAGTAGTAAAATCATACCTGAACAACCCAAGGACTGTTAGCAAAGGCCATGATGTCCCTTTCTTCCCAGAAAAAAGCAGAATCAGATCTCTTAATCATTTCAAATTTGCTGAGAAGCTTCATTGCATAGACCTTCCTGGTAGATTTATGCCTTACCTTTACAGTTGAAAAATAATAAAAACCTTTTGTTAATATTTAAACCTCAATGTTTCATAGAATGATTTACTAAATGATTCTGACACTTGTTAAATAATTTAGTACTATTGTTTCAGCTACTTTTATTCCTCCTGCTGAATTCTCAGCTAGCTCAGGTCATGATTTTAATTACCAGAAGTAATATTGGGAAACAAGGTCAATCCCTATTATCAGTGGTGGCAAAGCTATAGCACACATGCTGCAGCAGGCTCCCTATATCACTGAAAGTGGTAAAAGATTCAGCATCATTGTCCTATATTACAGCGTGCTTTCCCACCAACCAGCTATAAGCACTGCTCCTGTTTATAAAGCGCCACTGCCCCATAGTACTTTTGTTAGTCCAATATTAGGGGCAAAGACTTCTCATGCTTGAGACAACCCAAGGATGCTCGGAGAAAACACTTTCCACTATTGCTGGATTTAGCCCAAAGCTTTCATATCCTTAGGTAAGAATACAGCAATTTAAAGCAAGAATTCTACAAAACAATACTTCCCCAAATAATAAACGCTAAACACACAAGTGGATTTAATTTAAAAGTTTTTTTATTAATTTCATTAAAATAACCTACCAATTGAACTTCTCCAAATGCACCTCTACCAATCACCTTCACTACTTCATAATCTTCAGCTTTCATTCGTAAATCTCTAATTTTATTTATTGTATCTTTATCTGTATGAAAAGAAAAGTTTATCATTTTCAGTCACTAAAGAAATATAACTAAAACTATTTTACAATCAAATTATTCAGAAACACAATAAAAAACAAAAAAAAAACAAAATAAAGAACTTCACTAAGAAATGACATATAGTAAAATCTGAAGTTATAAAATAAAGATATATTCAATGCACTAAGAATTTTTAAAAATGAATTCTGGCATGATGTTTCTACAATACTGAAAGTTTTTATTAAAATTTGACAACAGGAAGTTTTAAAAACAAATACTATACTATGAACAAAACCAGGATGATTAGCTAATTCATCCCGAACAACTCAAGTATATAACAAATTTAAATTTAGAGAACCTGGGTAGATACTTTAGAGTAATGGTATAATATTTTTTTTATTGACTCAGCTTTGAAAGTTCTTTAAAAAAAGATACAACACTGAAGATATCAAAGGCAAATATGCTAAAGAATCAAAATAAACTTTCCAAAATTGGCAATTTTTAGTGGTTTTATCATTACATTTCTCTATTTAAACCTAGACTTTAATTTCAAATGCACAGTAGAAATCACTGAAATTATTTATATAAACCTGTCATGCTACAAACTATAATAATTTACAAATCCCCACTGGATAGATATTCTAATTCCTAATTTGGTCATACGTTAAAATAAGCCTATTTTAATCCTATGGGTCAACAGTGACAAGAAATTACATGGAAAAGCTTCACATTTTAGTTGCACAAAGTAAAAACCAGCTATTAAACTGAAAGTCTAGTTCCTAATAAAAGGAACAGCAATGTTCTTGTGCTTCTTTGAAAGTGCACATTCAAACTCAAGCATTTGTATACATTATGACCAATAAATACATGCAAAAAAAAAAACAAATTTCCACAGAGGGATAAGTACATTAATTCTAGGTACCCACTGCAAGATAGATGCACTAGAAAAATATAGAAAATAAATAATCAATTAATTGCACCTATATTCACGTCTACCATGTCATGCTCTTACATCACTGGTGGTATAAAGTTAACTTTAAAATATAGTTCCTGCTCTGAAGAATTTCAAACTCTGGCAAATGAGACAGAAACAAACAATAAAAATGTAATTAAAAACATAGTAAGAAAGAGATAAGTACTAAGGACACCCAATTCAAATCTGCCTGAAGGGGATATGTCAAGAAAAGCTTTCTGGGCCAGGGGTATAACTCAGCAGGACAGTGGCACCTGCCTGGCAAGCATGAGGTCCTGAGTTCGACTACTGATTTAAAAAAAAATAGAAAAGCTTTCTGGAGATAATGATGCCTGAAAAGTCTGAAATGAAGCCTATCAGTCCAGTAAGATTCTTGTCGCATGGTCAATATAAGCTGAAGCGCAGAGGAACTGTCTGCAAAAAATTCTCTTACTGTAATATCAAATTTGTAGCAAAGACTGGCAGAAGAAGCTGGCAAGCCCTAAACTGGTTAGTTGCTTGAACTTTATCAGCAGGCCAGTAGTTAAAAAATGACTATTTAATCATCAAAAAGCTTGTTTAGATTGAAGTTTAAAACAACTCAAAGATCAAAGAAAGTGCTCTGCTCTAAAAAAGTAAGGGCGTTAGAAAGAGGCTGAAGCTTTGTGTACTTTATGCTCTTCCAAAACGTAGTCACAAAGCCTGGCGTGGTGACACACGCTTGTTATACCAGCACTTGGGAAGCAGAGGGAGGAGGATTGCTGTGAGTTCAAGGCCAGTGTCTCAAAAAAATAAGAAATAAAAACAAAAACAAAATGTAGTCACAGGTGTCCAGTGGGATCTGGAGAGACAATCTTAAAACCATGGGTAGGAAGCTATAACAAGAAAGGAACCCAGATAAAACAGTGTCAAACTTGCATTTTTGCTAAACTACTGAGGAAAATAGGTACAAGATTAATAAGGGCAAGACTGAGAAAAATTTCAAGAGTACTGTAATATTCTAGAGAAAGATGGAAGTCTTAATTGGGATGTATTGCATAATAGCCAGTTGACTGAGAAAACAGTTCTAGTTGTAGCTGTATAGGATTTAAAGCCATAAAAAAGGCTTTAAATCATTGAGGAAGACTGTAGACAGTCATCTAAAATCTAAAAGATCTATGTTTTATTGTCTTGGATTTTTAGCTTGTTTAATACATATAGGCTTACATGCTAGCAAATTTAAGTGCTTCTTGGCTGATGACTTCTGGTCAAACTCAAATTTCTACAGAGTAAACTCAAAAACATCCACCCTAATCCCAGGATTTTAAAACTGAAGCCTGTTTATTGATAGTTAACAAGGTAGCTTGGTCTACAGATTCTGTTTGGAGCCTGCTCTTCATAGATTTAAAGCTCCTTGAGAAAACTGCATGTGCTAGCTATCTCAGATGATTGGTTATTATCAGCTCTCCATACTCCATGCATAGCAAGTTGGCCTGGGTCTTAGCTAAAATCTCTGGAACAGTTGAGGAATATTGATTAATTATAGAGTCCCATTTACTTTTTTGGCACATAATGTTTTTAACTTTGGTTTTGTTTTCTGACATAACTGGTGACAATTCCAGATTGGACAATTCCTCCTTCACCCTGTATCAGTAATTTCCAATTCTCCCTCGCATGGTTGTTAATTATTCTTTTTCATAACCAACATTTCTCAGATTTACAATTATAGTTCATTGTAAATATGAGTATCTCCAATTAGTAACAAAACACCAAGACAGTACATAAATAAGAAAGAATGACGACTAGACGCTCATAGTGATCTCTTTTCTGGGATCATTTCACAGTAATACTAACCAAAATGGAGAGAAGATGGATTTGGAGAAAAAAACTTATAAAATAAAACAGAGAAACTAGCCGGGAGTGGTGGCGCACGCCTTTAATCCCAGCGCTCAGGAGGCTGAGGTAGGTGGAGCGTTGTGAGTTCGAGGCCGGCTTGGGCTACAACGCGAGCGCAAGGCCGGCCTGAGCTACATAGTGCGACCCTGCCTCAAAAAACCAGGGCTGGGGAGTTTGGCTCAGCGGCTTAAGCGCCTGCCCTGGCAAGCGCAAGGTTGTGAGTTCAATCCCCAGTGCCAAAAAAAAAAAAAAAAA
>RJWM01004309.1:36813-103028 GCA_004363535.1 Dasyprocta punctata | reverse complement strand
ATATGTGATCTGTTTCTTTTCTCTGACAGCTTTTAGTATTTTGTTCTTGTGCTGTATATCTGATACCCTTATTATTATATGTCTGGATGAGGATTTATTTTGGTTGTGGTTAATTGGGGTTCTGTATGCCTCAGTTACCAGTATTTCAGATTCTCTTCCCATGTTTGGAAAGTTTTCTGCTATTATTTCTGTGAATAGTTTTCGCAGGTCATTGGTATTGACTCCTGCTTTTTCATTGATGCCTATTAATCTTATGTTGTTTCTCTTGGCATCATCTTGCAGCTGTTGAATTGTTGTTTCTTGGTTCCTTACTATTTTTAGGAGATCTTTTCTTTCATGGCCATGGTCTCCAATGCTGTCTTCAAGATCTGAGATTCTATCTTCAGCTTCATTTAAGCGGTTTTTCAAACTTTCCATGGAGTATTTCATTTCTTGCATTTCCCTTTGCATCTGTTTCATGCATTCTGTTTGTGTCTTATATTGTTCATTCAAGGTTTCGATCATTTTCTTAAGTTCTTCTCTGTTTTTATCTTGCTGTTTATTAGATACACACATTTCTTTAATAATGATTCTCATTTCATTTTTTAGCTGAGAGAATATTTCTGATTTGATTTTCTCTATAGCTTCATCTAGCTGTTTCTTTATTGTATTTTCTATCATTTCAGAAAGTCCATTTGTGTGACTCCCACTGTCTTCCATTTCAGTATCTCTTGGGTTTGTTCTTTGTGGGCTGGGGGACTGAGACTGCCTCTTGGTCTTTCGTTTTGTCATTTTCTTCTGGAATCTATGTACCTCTGTGTCCTGCGCGGCTGGCCGGCGTTCCCCTGAGGTTCGCGCTGATTCTTGGGGTGTGCAGGATCGCGAGACCCGGTAGGCTGGCTCCTGAGCGCAGCAAGGAAGGGCAGCCTCCCTGGGCGTGCAGGTGGAGTCTCCTCCTTTACTGGGTGGGGGCCAAGGCCTCCCGGTCCCAGGGAGTTGTGCTGGGCACTGCGCGTGACACGGACCCGACCCTGGTTCTGTCTGCAAGCTCGGCCCAACAGCTATGCCTGCAGGGCAGGCCCGGGCAGGTCCCAGGCCTACAGTGCCGGGAGCAACCCTGCTGGGCAGAGCAGTCTGCACAGGAGTTGTGGGATGGCACACGCTCGAGCTGAGCCGCGCGGCTGAAGAATGGAGCTGCCGTGTGCTCTGCACTCTGGTGGGGGGGGGCCCAAGCTCTCCAGGTCCCTGCAGCTATGTTGCTCAATTCACGGTGAGCAGCTCTGTGTTCCTGGGCTGATTTGGGCTGGGCTGCGTACCTCTGGGTCCTGCGCGGCTGGCCGGCGTTTCCCTGAGGTTCGTGCTGGTTCTTGTGGCCTGCAGGATCGCGGGACCCTGTAGGCTGTGTCCCGTGCGCAGCAAGGAAGGGCGGCCTCCCAGGGAGTGCAGGTGGAGTCTCCTCCTTTACTGGGTGGGGGCCAAGGCCTCCCGGTCCCAGAGAGCTGTGCTGGGCACCACGCGTGACGCGGACCCGACCCTGGTTCTGCCCGCAAGCTTGGCCCAACAGCTATGCCGCTGTAAGACAATTCTTAATGGATATGAAAAGCAAAATAAACATTCATACAGTTATAACAGGATACCTTAACACCCCACTGTCACAGACAGACAGATCAACCAAACAATAAATCAGCAAAGAAATAACAGAACAGAATCAAACTTGTGAACAAATGGACCTAGTAGATGTGTATCGAGTATTCCACCCATCAGTATTAGAATACACATTCTTCTCAGCTGCACATGGATCATTGTCTAAAATAAATCATGTACTGGTCCACGAAACATGCTTAAGTAACTGCAAAGAAACTGAAATAATCCCATGCGTATTATCTGACCATAGCGCAGTAAAATTGGAAATGAATGACAAAAAAACCTACAAGAACCACATAAACACATGGAAGTTAAATGAAACTCTCATAAACAAACAATGGGTCACAGATGAAGTTAAAGAGGTAATTAAACAATATCTAAAATTGAATGAAAATGGAAATACAAATTACCAAAACCTGAGGGAAAGAAATCCTCAGAGGGAAAATTATAACACTACACTGCAACATCAGAAAAATGGAAAGAAACACATAAACAAGCTAATGTTGCACCTCAAACTTCTAGAAAAAGAAGAGTAAGTGAAGCCCAAAGCCCAAAGAAGGGAGGAAGTTATTAAGATTAGAGCAGAACTTAATGCAATTGAAACTAACAATACAAAGTATTAATGAATCAAAGAGTTGGTTCTTTGAAAGGGTAAATAAAATTGATAAACACTAGACAACCTTATCAAAAAGAGTAAAGAAAAAACTCAGATTCATGCAATAAGAAATGAGAAGGGTAAAATCACTACAGACCCTGAGGAAATACAGAAGATCCTCAATACCTACTTTGAAAACTTTTACTCACATAGATTCGATAACACAGGAGAAATAGACAGACTCCTAGAAACTTATGAATTACCAAAGCTGAATCAAGAAGATGTAAAGCTGCTGAATGACCCAATTTCAGCTAATGAAATTGAAAATGTAATCAGGACTCTACCAACAAAGAAAAGCTGAGGTCCTTATGGATTCACCACTGAATTCTATCAGAAATTTAGGCAACACTTAATGCCAACACTCCTCAAACTCATCAATGAAATTGAAAGGGAAGTAAGTCTCCCTAACTCATTCCTGGAAATAAGTATTACCCTAATACCAAAACCAGAGAAAGACCCAATCAAAAAAGAAAATTACAGGCCAATCTCACTAATGAACGTAGATGCAAAAATCCTCAATAAAATACTGGCAAATAGAATACAGCAAGTTATCAGAAAGATTATACACCATGATCAAGTGGGATTCATCCCAGGAATGCAGGGATGGTTCAACATATGCAAATCAATAAATGTAATACACCATATCAACAGGGCCAAGGACAAGAACCACATGATCATCTCTACAGATGCAGAAAAAGCTTTGGACAAAATCCAACCTGTATTTATGATAAAAACCCTACAGAAAATTGAACTAGATGGGCTCTACCTCAACCTGATAAAAGCCATATAGCATAAACCAACACCAAACATCTTACTAAGTAGACAAATACTGAAAATTGTCAACCTAAAATCAGGAACAAAATAAGGATTTCCATTATCACCACTCCTATTCAATATAGTTCCGGAAATATTAACCAGAGCAATTAGACAAGAGAAAGAAACCAAAGAAAAAGGATAGGAAAAGAAGAAATAAAACTATCATTATTTGCATATGATATGATACTCTACACAGAAGACTCCCAAAAATCCATTAGAAGACTTCCAAAAGTAATAACCAAATTCAGTAATGTTGCTGGTTACAAGGTGAAAACTCAAAAATCAATAGCATTCCTGTACACAAGCAACAAAGTCACTGACAGAGAAATAAGGGAAACCACACCTTTCACTTTAACATCCAAAGAAATGAAATCTTAGGAATCAATCTAACAAGGGAAGTGAAAGTTCCATATAGTGAAAATTACATTACTCTGAAGAAGGAAATCGAAGAAGAGTTCAGAAAATGGAAAGATATTCCCTGTTCATGGATAGGAGGAACAAACATCATGAAAATGGCCATTCTCCCAAAATTATTATACACATTCAATGCAATCCCAATCAAAATACCACTTGGCTACCTCACAGAACTAGAGAAAGCATTCCTAAAATTCATCTGGAACCAGGAGAAACTTAGAATTGCAAAGGCAATTCTGGGCAACAACTGTAAGGTAGGAGACATCACATTCCCTGACTTGAAACTATACTTTAAAGCTACTGTGATAAAATTAGCATGGTACTGGAATCAAAACAGACCTGAAGATCAATGGAATAGATTAGAAGATACAGCCACAATTACAAACACACTTAGCCACCTCAACTTTGACAAAGGGCCCAAACGTGTTCATTGGAAGCAACATAGGCTCTTTAACAAATGGGGCTGGAAAAACTGGCTTTCTATATGCCATAAACTAAAACTAGATGCATGTCTACTACCAGGCACTAAAACAAAGTCAAAATGGATCAAAGATCTGAATATTAAAACAGAGACCCTAAACTAACTAGAAGAGAAAGTAGGTAAAAATCTTGATGACATAGGAATAGGCAGAGAGTTCATGAACAAAACTCAAATTGCATGGGAAACACTTCCCAGAGTCAACAACTGGGATCTCATCCTACTAAAAAGTTTTTGCATGTCAAAGGAAATCTCCAACAGAGTGAAAAGAATACCGACCAACTGGGAAAATATCTTAGCCAATTGTCCATCAGACAAAGGACTTCTATCTAAATCATAAAGAATTAAAAGCAATCAGGCCCCTAAAATTCAAGGACCCAATCCAAAAATGAGCATCTGAGATGAATACACACTTCTCAGAGAAAGAAATACAAATGGAAAATAAATATATGAAAAAATGTTCAACATCAATGGTCATCCGGGAAATGCAAATTAAAACAACACTGAGATTCCATCTCACTCCAGAAAGAATGGTCAAGTTTGAAAAATCAACCAACAACAAATGCTGGAGGGCCTGTGGGGAAAAAGGAACTCTTCTCCACTGTTGGTAGGAGTGTACACTGGTGCAACCACTTTGGAAATCATTGTGGAGTTTCCTCAAGAACCTGAGATTAGAGATCCCAGCTATCCCACTTCCGTGCATTTTCCCCAAAGAATTGAAAACACCATAGCACAGTGATATTTGTGCACCCATGTTTATAGCAACCCAATTTGTAATAGCCATATCTTGGAAACAACCCAAGTGCCCATCAATCAAAGAATGGATTAAAAAAATGTGGTATTTTTATATAATGCAGTACTACTCAGTTATCATGAAAGATTGCATTGAGACTCTTATAAGTAAATGGACACGACCTTAGACCATACTCATAACTGAGATAAATCAAACCCTCATGTGGAAATACTGTATTGTCTCCCTAGTGTAAGAAACTAAAAAATATGTATGATCCAAAATCTACAATAAATACTATGTAACGTTAAAAACCTGCTCGAAGAACAAAGGTAATTGGGAAGGGAAAAGGGGGAAAGAGGGAAGGAAAAGAACAAGATATATATCTGTATATATGTATATGTAAGATAATTAAAATGAACATACTGATGAATGTATTAGTTATTGAGAAAGAACAGTTAATACTCATATGATTTGATCAATTTTACATGCCTATATCTGTTAATGTAAAGAAACATTTTGAAGATTACTAAATGCAATATTGCAACCATTGTCAAGTTTCTATCATCCTGTTTTGTAAACCTATAATGTTACTGTTGTGCATTTACTCTAGTCATTTGTGTCTTTTGCTTTTTGTTCTTCTTATATGTGTCTTTTTTTCTCTTAAATTAAAAAAAAACTAGATGGAATGAAAGCACCAAGCAACTTCAATAGACAACAACAAAAAGTGACAGGAAAAGAAAAACAAAGGAGTCAGCAACAGAGAAGGAGTTCAGTGATAGCAAATAATCAAGACCTTTCAGGGATATCTTCAATGTTAATGGCCTGAACTTTTCAGTTAAAAGACACAGAATAGGCAGACTGGATCAAAAGAGAGAATCCAGCAGTGTGTTTTATTTAAGAAACTATTTTATTCCAGAAAGATATTTATAGACTACAATTAAAAGATGGAAAACTATTTTATGCACCAGAAAGCAAGCAAGGATAGCAATTTTAATCTCAGACAACATAAACATTATGCTAAAACTGATTGCAAATTACAAAGAAAGTTATCACATATTAGTAAATGGAACAATCCGACAAGAAGAGACAGTGCCTATAGATATTTATGCACCAAACCCTGGAGCACCTGTCTTCATAAAGTAAATGCTGATGAAATAAAGAAGATCAAATAAATATTAATGCAATCATAGTGGGGGTCTTAATATCACATTTTTGCAAAAGATAGAGCAACTAAATAAAAAGTTCAAAAAGAACTATCAGAACTGAACCCCTTGAATATATGGACTCAATAGATATCTACAGAGTATTGCATCCCACTATAATGGTACTTTTTTCAAAATAGACCACATAGTAGTCTAAAAAACATACTTAAATATTAAAGAATTGAAATCACCCTATGTGTATTATCAGACCACCATGCATTGGAAATGGAAGTCAACGACACAAAAATATCACAGAAAATGTAAACGCACACGGAAAGTTAATAGCGCAATTTTGAACGACTAGTGGGTCACAGAAGAAATCAAGGAAGAAATTAAAACCTTTCTGGAAGTTAATGGCCAGGCCTATACAACTCACCAGAACCTCTGGGACACTACGAAAGCAGTCCTGAGAGGAAAATTCATTGAAATCAATGCACATGTTCGGAAAACAGATTGAGATCGAATAACTAACCTAAAGAGGAACCTTAAGATTCTTGAGAAACACCAACAATCCAGGCTGAAACCAAAATTAGAGGGAGAAATCATAAAAATTTGAGCAGAAATCAATGAAACTGAGACTAAGAAAACAACACAAAGAATTGGTAAATAGAAATGCTGGTTTTTCTAAAGAAAAAATAAAAGAGAATGTGATAAATGAAAGAATTAAGGTGTTTTATGTGCATGTACAAACTCCCCACAAGGAATATAAACATTGTGCCCTTCACACATGTATTAATAAAAGGGAAATGGAGAACTGTATCTTGTTTATGGTGCACTGTCATTGTAATAAAAAATACAAAATATGGAAATATGACTAAAGAAATGAAAATCTGTCTTTATGAGGAAAAGTTAAAGGAATTGGAACTATTTTGCTCAGAAGAAAAAAGTTAGGACGCGACTTAATAACTCTTTCTAAATGTTTTGGGGAAGTTTATGTGAGAAAATCAATGCAATTGTTTTTCATGTCCATGGAGAACGATCATGTAAACAAGGAAATGGACTTAATTTAACACAACAACAATCTGGAAAAAATTGTAATGTAAATAACTAAGAAGGATTTGTATACAGAATATATAAAGAGCACCTAAACATTTATAGCAATACAATAAAGTACTTAACTGAAAAATGGCAAGGATGTGAAAATTTGTTCCAGAAGAACTACAAATGAAAATATGCTTAACCCTACTAGCAATGACAAAAATACAAATGTGTCAATGCCATTTTCAGCCATCACACTGGTGAAACTCTGATAAATGATGAGAAAAATGTATATGTTCAGAGACGTGTAAATGGAAATACAAACTGGATGTTACTTTTGAGTAAAAATTAGTGCATATTAGGCAAGATATGTAAACCCTGTATTTCATCAATTTGCTTCACATAATTATAGCAATCTTTAATATTTTTCACTGTTATGTAGTTCTCCTCTCCTAGAAACATAGTAGGACGGCACTGAGTGGTATTTTTATGTTTAATAGGTGTTGGGTCTAGTTATGGGTAACTAGTTGCTCATTTCTAAAACAAATGGACTATCAATCTTGAAAATGGTGAATTTTTAAACATTATTTAAAAGACTACTGGGCAATTATAGTGTAAAGAGCCATTCAACAACCATCAGTGGACATGTGGCTTGGGACATATATCAGTCAATGTACAGAGAGTTCCAAAATTTACTAAGTAACAAAAGATGAAAAATGAGGTATATAATTATGTAAAAATATTCAAACCACAAATAAATATCATATATATTTTATAATTATTCATATATATTTCCAATATATATAAGGGAGTCAAGAAGAATAAATACTATGACATGCACACTCAAAATAATGATTACTTTGTGGACAGGACTGAGTAGATTGATTTGGGAATGGGATAAAAAAGATTTAACCTACTCTAACATCTTTTGATTTTTTGAGGATGAGTATACAATTTTAAGTGCAATTAATTTACAGTTTCAAAAATAATGCAAAAGTGGTATAATTTCTATCATCAATAAAGCATTATGTTTTTTAGGGGGTGTGTAGTGGGGATTGAATCCAGGACGTTGCATATGTTAGGAAAGTGCTCTACTATTGAGTTATAGCCCCATTTCAAGAAAAACCCTTTAATGTTAGTTTAAAAACATCAATGAAGGGCCAGGAGTTTGGCTCAGTGACTTAAGTGCCTGTCTGCCAGGTGCGAGGTTGTGATTTCAATCCCTGGTGCCACAAAAAAAAAAATTAAATAAATAAATAAAATAAAATAAAAAAATAAAAATCAATGAAATTTATTCTTCAAGGAAGAGAAATTTGTTATATATGTCCATATTCAAATTCACATACTAGAACACTGTGTCAGTATCCTAGGGAGCATTTGTATGTAATGTGTACACTAGGATGTTTATTTCAGCACTGTTTATAATAGTAGACAATTGAAAAAAACTTAGAGCCCTTATTAAGAAATTGGTTACCATTGTACATTTTTCCATTGAATAGAATGTTTGGTAAAAATTCAAAAGAAAGAGATGATTAAATATTACTGACATGCAAAGAAGTCTAAGGTAGTTTTTTAGGTGAAATAAACAAAATAGAAAATATTGTATATAGCTTATTATCATTTATAGAAAGGCACTTTAAAAACCTTTATCTACAGTCTTGTTCCATAAACCAATAAAGATCAGACTGGTAACCTTATTTAACATAGCATTAATTTTGAATAAGATAACAAAATGATAAATGACCTCAGTATTCCTATGTGTTGAAAAACTTAGCCTACCCCAGCAAGAAACATCAAAATAAATTTAATTTATACTGAAACATTTGTATGTACAACAGAGTACCAAAGGGTTACATTTGGAGAGATGCTTATACAGTACTAAAATGTTTTGTCTAGGAAACATTGTAAAATACTACTGGACAGTAATATGTAGGTAGATGCTGGAAGAACCATTGAGGTTGGTTAGGGAAAAGTTTCCAAAAACATAGGTCTTATTCTAGAAGAGGTGGTATGGAAAAAACTGGACCTATGTTTTTGAAGTGTTGCATAGAGGTACATTTGGTATGTCAGCAGTGTATCCTCCTGAGACAGGACATTAAAGTATTTCATGTTCTTTTTTTTAAGTGATGGCCACATTCAGGCCTATTCTGACATTAAAGCCAGTTCTCTGTGGCTTGTGATTCCGCCACCATTATAGTTCAGGAAGTGGATATAATATTAGACTGGGTCCAATGCAAAAATCAGATTATGACTTCTCTGTAAGATTCTACGTGCAAATGCACATTTCCAAAGGTACCCAAAGTTACTATTATTAAATATAACCATTTTAAAATAATGTCAAAGATATTCTGAGTGAAACTGAAATTAAAAAAGCTAGCTGCAATGAGCTCCAATCTTTCCATTTTGTAGGTTTTATTTTTGCCACTACCATTATTATGCAGTAACTCTTCATATGTAGATTCAGCCCCCATAGGAGTATTTTTCTTTCATCAAGTACTTGGCCCACAATGAGACTGCAGTGCTATCAGAACAAGGCCAATAATTACCTTGATTCATTCGGTATCATGATTGAATCTATCAGGGACATGTTGCATCTTCAAGTTGAATCATAGACATTAGTTTTCCCCAATATCCTTTTGTGACTATAAAAAGAAACCATTGCTAAAACTGGTGAATTTAAACATTGACTACCAAAGTAGACAGTCAACACAGAACAGTGTTGCACAAAGAGTGGTACCTAGATCACTTATACAAGAAACAAATGGAATTTTGTTAAAGCTGCAAATCTCTGGGCCCTATCCCAGCATTATCAAATCAATCTCTGTGGGGATGGGGCCAGAAATTTATTTTAAAAATTCCCAGATTGTTTCTGGCACACATGCGAGTTGATCAGAGTTAGAATGAAGTAGCGAGAAAAGATGCTTCCTCAAAGAAGTTATAATTTAAAAATTAATTAGATTGTGAAGCAAGGGGTTAGGTGAGTTGAACAGTACTCAAAATTACTTTACTCAGGATATAAGAAAAACGATCAAATCTCCCATTTATGACAGGAACATTTAGCCTGGAGGAAGCTGCAGAGGATAAACATATATTCATGCTGATGGTGACACTGATAGACATCTGCTAGATATCTTTCAGTAAAATAAATTCATTAAAAGTACAACTAAATATGATTAAATTTTTCTATCATTTCAAGTCTTCATATGAATAGTTCACAGATCAGGAAAGAAAACAATTCTTTTTCAGACCATGCATGTATCTACTGATTTTTGGTGCAGAAAATATGTTTGCCTTAGTTATACAGGACTGAGCCCAGGGATTAAGTGCAGCACATAGAAATAGATTTGTGTGTCATCCACGAAGATGATAATTGAATTCAGGAGACAGATGGTATTGACCCTGGAACACTAAACCCATCACATTCAGAACTTTGTAAGTTGGTGGTTTTAGAATTTCTGCAGAAGCCAGTGCTATGGGCAATCAGCATGTAGCTGCTAATCTCTCTCGATAGCAATTTTAGCTTGACTGATTTATTAATTCAGTTAAGGAAGAGGTATCTCCATTTCTCTGGTTGACAGTTTTCAGAATAACTAACGTTTCATCTCTTCTTTTAGTGAGAACATCTAGAAGTTCCTTTGACTTGGAAATCTGTGATATACAGGGCCTAATTTGTGTAGAAATTCAAGACCTGGATGACAGTCTTAAGACCAATGGGAAATGTTTTCATGTAGAAGAATAGAAACAAATACTATAGAAAAAGCCAAAAATACAAGCTATAAACCAGATGAAGGCTAATATTCCTGAGACCCAAAATGAAGAGTGTCTTTAGAATTATATAATAATTCACAGCATCAACACCACCAGAGAAGATGTAATAAATTAAAACGATCCCTTGAAGTGACACTGTATTTTTCAGTGACCCTAACAAGTTACATTGAGAGTAGGAAAATCTAAAGATTTTTAGTACACAGTATTATCAACTCCAGAAACTTGATGATGACAAAATAGAAAGAAAAAGAAGTTTTACTGTTGCTCATTATGTGTCTGCCATTTTACACAGTATTTATCACATTCCCCTCTCACAGTGAAGGTAAGGAACAAAGTCTCAAAGAAGCTAAGTAACAAATATAGTGTAAAAAGTCTTACAAATGACAGAATTTGGATTTGAACCTAGTTCTGTCTTATTCCAAAACCAATGTGTATTTCACTATGAGTCTGCGTACATGACATTTAACAGCATTTCTGATCTACTAACCTTTTATCTTTAGGTTACTATTTTGAACTCAGGAAAAATATCAAGATTGAAGTGGCAGTTGGGGTAGGTGTTAGCTGACTTAAATTGGAGACGAGACAGGTAAACTTTATTTATTTGTATTTGTTTAAGCACCACAGCAATTCTATAATGTAGGTGGTATTATTACTTTCCATTTTGCATTTGAGAAAGAATGACAAGGTTGACAACTTCCCAACCTCCTTGGCTTCCTGTTAGGTTATGTGATCTCTTCCTATCACATGAACCCCTGTCATGAAGTCATCTCCTATGAGGTGATACAGCCAGGATGGCCTTCATTAGAGCCAGTGTTTGGGGTTTTCAGTCTTCAAAAACTATGAAGTAAATAGGTATCTTTCCTTTACAAGTTATCCAGCCTCAGATATTTTACTATAGTTATGAAAAATAGACTAATATACTTCATGTCTGTCACTGTTCTTCAGAGAACATGTATGGCTTAGAGATTTTTCCTTAATCTTTGTGTACCTCAAGTTTCATTTATACACTTATCACAACTATGATTCAGAGACCTTTTTGAAGTCCTTTATTACCTCTTTTGTGGGTAATTAGCACTCAGATTACCTTTCTCCTTGTCACGTCCTTCTTTTTCATCTTCTAAGCAACATTTACTTTGAGAAATGTATCAATAAACAGAGGAGTCACTGATACTGTAAACTCCATTAGTGTTTGGTTTCTTGTTACAATATCTTGCCACCAACAACAATTGACCTGAATTAAGCCCAGCTGTGTTTCAAACCTCAGTCTTCTTACAATCTTTCTGAACTCACCATGACACTATGCTGTTTGATTTCACTCATTTCACTGGGATTACTGATGCTTTCTATGTCTCCTTAGGCTCCTTACCCAACCTGACCATTACTCATTGTAGTTCTTGAGTTTTTGCAACTCCCATTTCTTGCTTAACTTACTAACATATTTCTTAAGGATCTTTTGTAGCAAACTATATCTACTTAACTACTACATCCTCACTTGTTCTGTTCTCCTTTTTATCTATGTTCTCTCTCTACCTCACCTGCCATGTTAAAATGTCTCTGCATATGTTTCTGTTTTGTCGGCCCCTCAAGCTTCGATTTAGGTCTTAGAGTGTCTGTTTGTTACTAACCTATCCACCATTGGTCCATTGTTCTCAACTGAACAGATATGCCATTTTCCTAAAGTCATTCCCATGGTGAATCTTGATAACTGTTCACATCATACTCTATGCCCACTATATTAAATTGTTTGTCTTTTTGTGTATTCCCACTACATATATGCTTCTGTATTTTTTAACTTCAGTTTATTATTATTTATTTTTATTAGCACTGGTTTTCAGTCCATAATGTTTAGAAGAATGGACATCATCAAGAAATCAAGTAATAACAAATATGGGTGAGGCATGGTGAATAAAAGAAACCCTTCTATATTGTTGGGCATGTAAACTAGTACAACCACTAAGGAAATCAGTATGGGGACTCCTGAAAAAGCTAAAATTAGAAATTCCATTTGACACAGTTATTTCCCTTCTAGGTATCTTCCCAAAAGAGTTAAAAACATGATATTAGAGTTATACATGCATACCTTTGTTTATATCAGCACGATTCATAATAGCTAATCTTAAAAGCAACCTATATATCTGTTGACAGTTGAATAAAGATAATATTATATTTATATGCAATGTAGTACTTCTCTGCCATAAAATATATAAACTTGGGTCATTTTTAGGAAAATAGATACACCTTGAGACAATAGTTTTAAGTGAAATAAATCGGATTCATAACTTTAAATATCTCATGACTCTTCTTATTTAAGAGATTTAAAATACAAATAAAGAACAAAAGGTAGATATTGGGAAGTAGGGAGCTAGATCTTTCTCAAGTGGTAAGGATAAACCCCTTTTGAGAGAAGAAAAAAATGTGAATGATTAATGTAATCTATTCTAATATTAGCAATTAATGGAAGAAATATATATCTAATAAGAATGGTCCTAATTTCCACTCTTCCTGATTTTTTTTTTTTGTGATTTGATTTATGTGTAGAGTATAGAGAAGCTAGGAAAGTACAGATGTAAAATTTGTATTTACTGTGAGCCTAGTGTAAGTTGTAGTTGCTTTGGAGATAGTAAGATGATATGCAAGGGCAACAATTAGTGTCCTTCACAGGGAAGAACAACTGATTTAGAGTTGAGGCTTCACTTGTAGTGTGAAAAATATACTTTTGTTAAACAAAGTTAAATTTTATGTGTGGACTACAATGATACAAAACTTGGATATGAAACTGCTTACTATTTCCATGAAATAAAAGACATAGATTTCAAATTTTGATGTAAATTTCAAACATGATAGTGACTTAATCATTTGACTTAATGATTTTTCTTCTAAAACTCAATACATGAATCATAATATTTGTAAAGAGAAATGTTTCCATTTAGAATTATTAGAATTGCTCTACAAAGATA
The DNA here is from genome assembly GCA_004363535.1 of Dasyprocta punctata. NCBI lineage: Eukaryota > Metazoa > Chordata > Mammalia > Rodentia > Dasyproctidae > Dasyprocta > Dasyprocta punctata. The sequence goes on along the minus strand of RJWM01004309.1, from coordinate 89,404 downwards.
GGTAAATTGATGGTTTTCTACAATGAATTTTTTTTATCTCTTGTGATTTACACTAGAGAAGGGAGGGTTATTTTTTCTTACCCTCCACACTGGATGCTTCTGCCAAACTGACTCAATCTTTTGTCATTCCTGAACATATCCTTCCATGTGGATGGAACTTTGGAGTGAAGAACTATGAAATGGTGCATTTATTACTTTAAAATAAGTTCTCTAGACCTTTCTGCTATTAAGATTCTCACCTCAAATCCCTTTTTTAAAAATTTTTAATTCCACTACTGCCTTTAACAATGTTGGTCTCTGTGCTTGCAAAGATTCCCCACTCCCACCGTAGTCTGACCAACTTCAACTCTTTTTTAAATAACCAACTCAATTGTTGCTTTCTCTGAGAATTCTTTTCTCATCCTGTACCCAAAATAGTGAATGTTTTGTGATGTTATGTTTTGCTAAATCTATAACCTCTCTTAATTTACATTCCAAAGATTTATTTATGTAAATATGTCAGAGTAGACTGTAAGCTTCTATTTACAAGGATGATATATTTTGTATTCTCAGTTCCTAGAACAGTGCCTGAAATAGGTACTTAATTAGTTACTTAATCCATGAATACATTATATTATAAATTTTGAAATAAATAATTATAAATATATTCATAAGCGTGTCTTCTTGTAAGTCATTTTTATTAAGTACCGACTGTACAGAATGTGTTATGAACTAATCAGACATGAGGTACTCATATAATCTAGACATGAAAAACCTCATAAATTCTCATTATATCAATTCAGAAATGGAGACAATACATGATGGAACAGAATCATGATTACTTCAGTTAGAAATTTTTCATCATATTTGCAAAAATAATATGCACTGTATTCAAGGGCCTCAAAAGAATTTTAAACTATCTTGTATAAAATAACTGATTTCCTAATTAACATTTATTCTGGTATATACCTATAAAAGATTTTCTTAAGCATTTCTTTTAGGATGCAGTCTTTTTATGCCTATACAGTATTATAAAATCTGCTTCAGAGTAATGACACTTAGTGGGAAAGGAATTCAAAGTAGGAAAAATACAGAGCTAGATTTGGTTTAGGGCTCATCCAGAAAGGGGATAGATCCTGAATTAACTACAGTTAGGCCAAAGTATAGTCAAATAACTTTCTTCAGTATAAATCCTTATATATTAATAAGTATTTTCCTCTTATACACATATCATTCCTCATTCAAATCTATTGTCATTGTTACACTTTCCAAAATTAATTTTAATATAAATTAAAACTTTAAATAAAAGTAAAACTTGAAAACTACTTTCAAGTAGATTGAGGGAGACACTTAGCTAAGGGAAATAGCCTTCTTAAAAGCTATTAAATCATTCCATTGCAATTAATGCCTTCTAACCCAACTGTGATGTGTACTGTATTTATACTAAGTGAACTTTGCACTAATATGAGGATATTAAATTCACCTGCATATGATAGTATACACTTTCTTCACTCTGACAAAGAAATTCTAATAAAGTTCTGTTATTTATTTTTAAAAGAGTAAATACATTCTTCTGAACTTCTCTAGGAGTGCCTGTTCAGAGACAAAGGAAATCTTTCTTTTTCCCCTAATACTTGACAAATATTGTGTGAGCAACTGAGCACACATTTTCCCCATAAGTACATCTTGTGAGTAGGTTTTAGCCTCAGGCAACTAAAATTTTTGTGTGAGTTTTATGTTAACAAATAGGAGTTACTGTAGTTTTACTGTCTTAAGTTCCTTTCTACCAGCACTCCAGGTTATAACGAATATGTGTAACTGGTTACCACTTTAAAGACCTCTCTGGAAATGGAACAGAGAGCCAAAAACACATTTTTGGTAACAGTAAATATTAAGATTGTTCTTCTGGAAATTCCTCATGGTGAATCAGAGCTAGTAGCACTCGCAAGATGCTAATAGCACTCACAAAACTTATTAGCGTCTGCAGGTACTGGAAATGAGGATGCACAAAAATCTAGTCATGCCGAAGTAACTTGAAGCAGAAGTGAAGCAGATTCTATATCATATCAACAGTTTTTAGGGAAAAAAGGAGGGTTGTTTCTAAATCCCAGCACTGCTTAAACCTAAGCTCCAGTGAATGGGTCACTTTGGGAAAGTATCTAACCTCCTGATGGAAGAAGCCTAGTAAACCATTTCAGCCATCAGTGGTGATCTATGTCAAGGTGAACATTCAGTTCCCAGGGTCCACTTGTACTAGCTCTCACTGGGAGACAGAGATCATAACAAAGATATTTTCTGGAAACACCCAAATTAGGACACTATGAAAAATCAATCAGAGTGTGGTAACTGTTTTACGACCTATGAGCACTTAGAGTAGAAAGAAACAAGACCTTGATTCTAGGTAGGAACCTGGAAGCAGTCAGGGATATGCAGTGGCTGTGACTAATGTGATTATGGGTGAAGACACAAGAGGAGTGCCAGACTGGACACACTCCACTGCCATCACAAGCACTTCTAAGCTCAGTGCCCATGGTGTATTCTGCCCGTTGTTCTACCCTCCAAATGCCAGAGAGCATAGTGCTCAGGTAGAATCCATCCCCACCACCCATTAAAGACCACTGAAGTAGGAGCCACTGTGAGACCCTCCCCCCAACACACATTGGCCCCAAGACGCCTGAGGTCCAAGCAGAAAAATACTCTCCCACTGAGCTCTAGGAGCCACTGAACTCAAAAGCTGAGTGGAGAATCTGTGTGAGGTGGAGAAAGAGCATTTGGAGCAGGCAGAGTGACAGAGAGGAGCAGTGGGCTAAGAGAATTGTATTGCATACTCACCTGGAGAGGGTTGGAGGGAGCAGCCATAAAAATTTTCAGGTACTACACTGAGAGAAGAGGGTAGGAATCAAAGAAGTGTCACCAAAGATCAATGAATGTCCAGGTTCTTCATGAGTTCTGCCCTGTCATCCCCCCTTGAAACAATTGAGGGTGTATGCTTATAAAACAGAGACAGAGGCATCCATCCAGCCATGACCGTATGAACTCAGCTAAAACCTAACAAAGCTCTCCCTTCAGAGGGACCAAGAAGTAGCAAGTCTGGGAAGGACTCTACTTTTGTATTTCTGAGTAGGGATTTTTCTCTATTTCTTGCCCTTATTTTTTCTTCTTTCAACTGATTATATATATATATATATATATATATGAATGAAATGGAGGATGAAAATTAAATGGTGCTTTAGTTTAAGCATTTTTCATGGTCATATTACATTAATCATCAACAAAAATTGCATATGGAGGATTCAACACAAGCTCTCTATCAGGTCATTAATTGGTTCCAACCATCTTACAGCTTAAACCAATCTTCAATTACATTTCTATACCTCTTCTTTTTCTTTGACTCACAGATGAATTTCAGACTCTACACCCAATTCCAAATATAAAACTAACACTATCAAAGTCCTATCTCTATTCTTACTTTGGTATGCTTTTACCTCTGTTTTTGCCTTGCCTTATTTCTGAACTATTTTCTTCCTTTCCTTCTTTCTTACTCCTTCCCTCTTCCTCAATTTCCCAGACAAATTATCATCAATGCTAATCCACTGTCTTCCTGGATCACTGAAATAAGTGTGAAATTTTCAAAAAAGTTTTACATTATATAATTGATGAAAAAGTTGATTCTGCTGCATATTCTATCCATACAATGTAGCAGTTGGGACTGATCTAATAATATTGAGTAGATGGATGACTGTAATTGTTGATTGAGTATGTCAACTTGAGAAGTTTAAAGGTTTAACTAAATTGGCTCAGTAAATCTACAACCTGAGGTGTAAAATGCTCACCCTGTGGTGGCTCATCTACACACTACATTATAGAAGGCTCACCCTATGGCAAATAATCACATGGACACTATAAAGGGAAATGAGGAAGGAAACACTTGCTTCTTTTCTTTGGACAGGATCTCCTGGTTTCTAGGGCAGACTATTTGGCTTCTACCTCAGATCCTTCAGCTTTCTGGTGTGGACACTTCAGCCTTCCATCGTAGACCCATTGGACTCCTGGTATGAACTTGCACAGGACACTGCAGTAAGCTCTAGACCTTGGACCGAATCCTTTGGTCTGCAGTGTGCAGACACCCTCTGCACTCTTCCTCATCCAACTCTGTGGGTGGCCATCATAAACTAATCTTTTTACTTTTTTTACATCTTATGCTATATCTGTTTCTCTAGTAAAACCCTGACTGAGACAATGAGGTAATAAACAATAAAACTTATCAAAATCTAAAGTCATATCACAGGGAAAAAGATACACGAATTAAATATATCTTCACAATATTCAACAATTTTCCTTCCCTGGTGATTTTTCAAACCTCAGCATGCACACACACACACACACACACACGTGCGTGCACAAAATAGAAATGTAAGATGTCTCCAAAATCTTTAAAGCCCCAAAAGCAGACCTCAGGGACAGTGAAGTAGATGAAGTTACAGGCTAAGAACTAAAACAAATAGTCCAAATGATTTAATAGATCAGAAAAGAAACAAATAAGCAAAACTGTAAGATGTTTAATGAGTTTAAATAAAATTTAAATAGATAAAGGAATGAAATAATAAATTTTCAGTGACCTTCAAGGAGACAAACAATAAACTGATTTAATTAAATAAAACAATATGAATGACCATTTTGGTAAAGAATTGAAAATTATGAAATGAATTACAGGTGAAAACCAGGATATGAAAAATTCAGTTGAAAGTATGGGTAACAGGTATGATCAAGAAGAGAATGTCAAAATTTGAACAAAAGGTTAATGTAGTAGATCATATACTCAGCGATACCATAAAAACAATAAAACACCATGGAAACTGGATTGAACAGCTATAAAAAGACTCAAAAAAGAAAACTCTAAGAAATATTGTACTAAAGAAAAGATTAAAAGATTAATCAAAAAGTATAAAAATTATTAATTTTCATTGAATAAAAAATTCCAAATCTAAATAAATAAGTAAATTTCCAGATAAACAAGATCTATAAAACCACAAAGAACCATGAACAGAAAATAATCTCTGCATGACTTAACATGCTCAAAATTCCAGAAATTCAGTACAGAGTGTACTAAAAGTTGTTAGATAAGAATAGCAAGTAAACTATAAAGGCAAATTTGTCATAATGACAACAGATTTCTCATCACAAATCTTAAAGGGCAGAATTTGTAGTGAAGTTTTTTAAGCCCTAAAAGAATACAATTGCCAAACCAGATTTTTGTATCCTGCAATATTTTCCTTCAAAATTAATGAAGAAATACTTCTTGTGACATAAAAATTCAAGAGAAATTCATTATGACTAAACTAATATTGAAGAAAATACTTGAGACAAACCTCGATAGAGACAGGGAGACCAACAGCAGTCAAGATCCTCCAAAAAAGCATACACCTAACTGGAGCTCTTGTTAACTAAAAGACAAAAGGGATGAGAACTGAGAAACAATAATACAATGACAGGATTCAGTAACTATATTACAACAATAACTGTAAATGTTAGTGCTCTTAATCCCCCAGCCAAAAACACAGACTGGCAAGTTGGATCACATAACAAAATTTAATCTATATAGCCTGCAAGAGATACATATCTACAAAAAAAAGCACAACAACTGAAAGTATGGAAAACAATACTCTAAGAAACAGGAGCTTGAAACCAAGCATGAGTCAGTAGGTCATTTTCAGAAAAAGTGGGCTTTAAATCAAAAGTTAGCAGAAAAGACAAAGAAGGCCAGTCAATACTGGTAAAAGAAACTGAAAAAAGGAAAAATTACAATTGCAAATACGCAGGCAATGAATATTGCACACCCAATTTCATAGAACAAATACTACTGGACCTAAAACATCAGAGAAACATTAACACAGTTACAATGGGAGATTTTAATTCTCCTTTCTTACAAGTAGATATAGGACAATCAGACGAAAGTCAACAAAAAAATATCAGAATTAAAGCATACCTTTGAACAAATGAAGGTAAGATATATCTACAAAGTGTATCATCCTATAGGATGCAATTTTTTCTCAGTAATACATGGAGCTTTCTCCAAATTGGACCATATTTTAGACCACAAAGAATGATGGCTTAAATAAAAAATAATTGAAATAATTTTCTGCATACTATCAGATCATATAAGAATGAAACAAGAAATCAATAGCAAAATAATTTACAGGTATTATACAAACACGTGGAGATAAGGTAATACTGTCTTAATAATCAAAGGATTATAGAAGATATTAAGGAAGAATATTTCAAGTTCCTAGAATCATATTAGGGAGACATAATATGCCAAAACATGTGGGACATAAAAGAAAAATATAAAAATGGAAATCAAAGAAGTTTAGGGAAAAACAAAGGATGAATAAATCAAAGAGTTGGTTCTTTGAACGTATAAATAAGATTAAGAAATACTTCTCCAAATCTACTAAAGGTGGAAAATGACATATAACTCTAATTAGAAATGTAAACAATAAAACCACAAAGGACAATCCCAAAATCCAGTAGAATATAAGATACAATTTCATAAACTTATATTACAATAAACTGTAGAGTTATAGAAGAATCCCTTGGAAAATACGAATTAAGAAGCTGAATCAAGAAGATATAAATACCCTTAATAGAGCAATGATAGGCAATTAAATAGAGGCATTAATAAAAATCCTAGCAATTTAGAAAAGTACTGGACTTGATGAATTAACTAGATGATTTCACCAGATGCTCAGGGAAGAACAAGAACAAATGCCCCTCAAACTCTTCCATGATATTGAAAGTGAAAGAACATTGCTGAACCCATTACTGGAACCTAGAATTACGCCGGCAATCAAACTGGACAAAAGCTCAAAAAATAAAAAGGAAAAGAAAACTACAAGGCAATTTACTGAATGAACATATATACAAAAATTTTCAAAACATATTTCAAATCAAAATGAAAAATCTTTAAAAAGATCATAGCAATACATCATGACTAAGGTGTCTTCATCACAGGGATGAAAAAATGGTTCAACATAGGCAACTGAATAATAAATGTAATAAATCACATCAACAGAAACAAGGATAAAAATAACATGTCTATATACAATGGACACAAACAAAATCAAGAGGAACATAAGAAACAGCATCAAAAATGTATATTCAAATAAATTTCAGAATCTAGAAGAAATGGCAAAATTCCTAGATACATATGAATTACCAAAATTGAGCCAAGATTATACAGATACGGAATAGTTCAGCAACAAAAAATGAAATAGGGGCAAAAGTAAATACCTTATCAAATAAAAAAATAAAAACCTTATCAAATAAAAAATAAAAACTTTATCAAATAAAAAACCCAGGATGTGATGAATTCACTGCAGAATTCTATCAAAACTTCAGGGAAGAACTAATGACAATACTCCTCAAATTCTTTCATGAAATTGAAAGGGAAAAGCATTGCTAAATTCATTCTGAAAGCTAACATTACAAAAATCAGATGAGAATTCAACACAGAAGGAAAACTATAGGCCATCTACTTAATGAACATACATGCAAAAATCCTCAATAAAATACTTGCAAATACAATAAAACAAATTATCTCAGAAATGTAACACTGAGTTCAATATATGTAAATCAATAATTGTAATCCATTTCACAAACAGAAACAAGGACAAAAATCATAAGATCATGTTAATAGATTCAGGAAAAACTTTGACAAAATCCAACATTCTTTCATGATTCAAAAAAAAAAAAAAAAAACCCTGACAAAAATAGAAGGACCTTGACAAGTGTTGCTGGATGTTCTGGTTCTTCAAGAAAAGTAGGGAATTGGAAGCCGGACCATTCCCCAAGAGCACTGCAACTGCCATTGGCACTCTCCCTTGGGTAGCTGGCATGGGCAGGGAGAAGCAGTCAGCCCAGCTCCTACACACATGAAGGCCGCCATTGGGATTCTCCTGTTGGTAGCCAGTGTGAGCCAGGAGAACCAGCCAGCCAATTCTTGGGGAAGTCAAAAGTGTCTAGAGAAACCCACCCAACACTTCACTGTCTCCTGCGGGACCTGGGTTAGGAGAAAACCAGATACCTAACCCACCCCCCTACACTGTGGACAGGGAGCCAACATGGGAAGCACCTGAGACACCACAGCCCACTTGTCTGGAGAAACCCAGGAAAATGTCAAGACAAAAGACCAAAAGGTGATCTCTGGCCTCCAGCCCAAACAAAACAAGTCCAGGAGACATGGACATGGAAGAATTTGAAAGTCACACACCTGAAATTTCTAGGATGATGGCAACTGAAGTAAAGAAACTACTTCATGAGGCTATAAAATAAATCAGATCAGAAATAATATCTCAGTTAAAAGAAGAAATGACAAACACAATAAAAGAGTTATTGAACATATGTAAAGAATATATAGATTGAAAAAAAGAGGAACATAAGAGAAAGAGGGAAACCTTGAAAGAACAATACAGAGAATTGAAATGCATGAAACAGACTCAAAGAGATATTCAGAAAATCAAAAACTACACTGAAAGCTGGCAAAACCACTTGAAAGAAACTGAAGATAAACTTTCAGATCTTAAAGACAGGATGGCAGAGATTACAAAAGAATAAAGTCTCTTAAAATAACAAGGAACCAGGAAATAACAACCCAATAGCTGCAAGATGATGCAAAGAAAAATAATTGAAGTTGATAAGAGTCAGTAAAAAAGTAGGAGTCAACACAAATGACATAAAGAGACTATTTACGGAAGTAATAGCTGAGAAATTCCCAAGCATGGGAAAAGGAAGTGACATATAGATACGAGAGAAATATAGAACTCCAACGAGCCATAACCAAAATAAATCTACACCCAGATATACAAAAATTAAGATCCCAGAACTTCAGCACAGGAACAGAATATTAAAAGCTGCTAGAGAAAAGAAACAGATCACCTGTAAAGGAAAACCCATCAGAATCATGACAGGCTTCTCAACACAAACCATCAAGTTAAAGAGAGGTTGGAGTGAAGTATTTCAGATCCTGAAAGAAAACAACTTCCAACCAAGATTGATGTACCCTGTAAAACTATCTTTCAAAATTGATGAATAAATAAGATACTTCCACGATAATTAATAATGGAAGGAATTTATGACCATGAAATCAACCCTACAAAGAATACTGAAGGATATTCTACAGAGAGATAAAAATGACCACAATCCCAGGAACAGCAGTGAAGTGGGATCACCACATGGGTCAACTGAATGGAGGTGAAAAGTAGGGAACCAGTAGCAGGAAAAAAGTATGGCAGAGATGCACCAGTGCATGCTGGCTGTAACCATTAATGTAGATGGCCTCAATTCACCAATAAAAAGAAACACAGGCAGAATAGCTTGAGAAACAAGATCCATCAATATACAGTATACAAGAAACACATTAACTCAAAAGGTAAAATTCATAGATTGAAAGTCAAAGGAGAGAAAACAATGCTCCATATGACAGAGAACCAGAAAAAAGGAGGGATAGCTTGTCCATCAACTGCAGAATGAATAAGAAAGATACAGTACTTTCATACAATGGAAAGCTACTCTGCTATAAAGAAGGATAATCACGAGGCTTTTGTAGGTAAATGGATGCAACGTGTGATCACACTCTTGGGTGAAATGCTTCAGACTCACATAGATGAACATGATGTTATCTCCATAGCATAAAAAACTGAAGGAGTTAGTGGGATCCAAAATGTGCAAGAGGTATTGTGAAAGTGAAAGGGGAGGAAATGTCTGAAAAGCGAAGGTGGTAGCCATCGTTAATTTCCTATTTTTTTGTTTTAAAGTTCTGTATCATTTTATGGTTTCACTTTGATTGGGTTCTGTTTTGTTTGTTTTGATTTTGTTATATCTGATGGCATGGGCAGCTGTTTTGGAGATAACAAGATATATTATCATAGCCATTGCTGATTTCCTATTATCTTGTTTTGAAATTCTGTGTCGCTTTCACTGTTTTGTTTTGATTGGATTTCTTCTTTTTTATTTGGTTTGATTTTAATATGTCTGATGGTATGAATAGCTATTTTGAAGATAACAAGAAGCATTATTTTCTGTTACTTTGTTTTGAAGTTTTGTATTGCTTTCACTGTTTTGTTTTGATTGGCTTCTGTTTTATTTTGCTTGGTTTTATTCTCATAAAAATCTAAAAAATGAAAAAATGGGACAACCTCTACTAATCTCCATTAATTCATCAAAAAATTTGTGCTTTCATTGTTTGATTGTTTGATCATGCTTTCATGCCTATATCTTATAATCTGAACAACTAACTTGAAGGCAGCAATATGCAATATGTATTATCTAGTGTTAATCTCCTATTATTTTGTTTTGAAATTCTCTATCATTTCTATTTTTTTCATTAAAAAATAGGACCTTACATCAAATGGATAAAAACCATTTATGAGAAACATATGGCTAACATAATAGTAACTGGTGAAAAACTGAAAGCATTCACTCTAAAATTAGGAGCAAACAAGGATGTCGACTATTACTACTCCTGTTGAACTCAAAACTTTAAACTTAAGTAGAACAATCAGGCAAAGAAAGAAGTAAAAAGGATATGAACAAGAAAGAAATTCAGCTATGTTTAGTCACAGATAACATGATCTGTTAAATCTAAAACCTGAAAACCCACACCAAAAAAACTCAATAAATGATAAACACATTCAGTCAAGTGGCAGGATACAAAATTAACACATAAAATCAATAACAGTCCTGTATACTAATAATAAACCCACCAAGAAGGAAGTCAGAGAAACTATCCCATTCACAACAGTTTAAAAAATTTTAATGCCTAGGAATTAATGTTATCAAGGAACTGAATATTATCAAGGAAGTGGTGGATTAACAACTGGTGTGCAACTTGTATCACCCAGGTGAACTGAAACAACATGGTGCTGGGTGTGGAGGGCCCACCTGAGGATTGTTGCCAAGACATAAAAAGGAGACCTGGAGAGAAGTGCTGCTATTTGTTCTCCTGGAGAAAATTGTTGCACTGGGTTTCCTGATATGAACGCAATTTTTCTCATTGTCAGAGGAGCTTGGGTTCTCACTGTTGCTGAGGATGGCTGTGGTACTTTTCAGGGGAGCTCTGGTCCATACTTCGAGCATTGCTTCTTGACTCCAGTGTGAATCTCTCACCCTGCTGGTGCAGATACTTCATCCAATGCGTGCAGACTTTCTGGCTTCCACCACTGACTTTTGGGCCTTCCCAGCACAGATCTATGGAGAAAATTTGTATGAAATATTGTTGTGGGCTCTAGGCCTCCAATTGGACTTGTGGGTCATTGTCAAGGGATCTAGGTTTTCAGCTGGACTCATGCAGGACATCACCATGTGATCCAGGCCCTCGACTGGACTCTAGTGTGTAAACAGATTTCTCACACTCTTTTGTATTTGACATTTTGGGTGACTATTATAAAATAATCCTATAAATTATGTGTCCTGTATTAAATTATTTTCCGTGCAAACCTTGACTAAAACAACCTGTATAACAAAAACTATAGTACTTTGTAAAAAAGACATTTAAGAGGACATCAGAAGATGAAAAGGCATACTTATTCCTGGATGGGCAGAACCAAAATTGTCAAAAAGCACACATTATCAAAAATGATATATAGATTTAATGTAATCTTAATCAAAATACAAACAGCATTCTCGACAAAACTAGAAAAAAGCGATCCTAAAATTATATTTAACTAGAAGAGATACAGGGTAACCAAAGCAATTCTAATCAACAAGATTAAAGGAGGAGACATTATAATCTGGGCTTCGAGTTATATTACAAAGCTACAACAGTATGGTGGTAGTACAGTAAAGACACCCTGAACCATGGAATAAAATTGAGGCTGTGGAAACAAACCCAGGCACCTTCATTCACCTGAGTTTTGACAACAGTTAGGAAAGATATATGCTGGAGAAAAAGTAGCCTCTTTAAGTAATTATATTGTGAAACTGGATGTCTACATTCAGAAGAATTAATATGTAACCAAACCTCTTGCTCCATATTTAAATCAAACAAAAGTGGATAAAAGACCTAGGTACAAAAACAACAATAATGAATCTGCTGCAAGATGAACTAGGTAGAACTCTTAAAGATACAAATGTGAAGAAGGACTTTGTGAACAGAACCCCGACTGCATAGTAATACCCAGAATCAATAAATGGGATTGTATCAAATCATAAAACTTCTATACAGAAAAAGAAACAGTAGAGGGAATAAACAACATAAAGAATGGAAAACAATTTTTCCAACTATTCCTTGAATAAAAGACTATTATCCAGAATCTATAAAGAATTTTAAAAATCATTCACCCCCAATATAACAGAGACAATAAAAAATATCCAGTTGAGGCAATATTCCAAAAATGGTGAAAAGATCATGCAGCACTGCCAACAGTGACTGGCTAGCTTCTATTTGGGAGGCAAACTGAAACTAACAGCTTTTCTGTTCATGGAGAACCAGAGAACTGCACTGGGATAGGAAGAGTCTTCTGCAGTCAAAGTCAGCAGTGAGAACGTGAGACACTGCTTCCAGAGTGGCCTTCTATGACAATATTTATTGAGTGAACATGGTAAAAGCACCTGAGGCCACAGTACAAATGTGGAGCAGAAACACACAGGGAGGTCACTGTACGGAAGAGCTGGGTGTTTGAATGTAGGTCCCAGAACAGATCTTTGGCTGCTTCACACTGCCAAGTTCCCAGAGTGAGTGAGGGAAAGAGTCATTAGACACTGCCAGGAGTTGGATATCAAACTGGGGTGAGGGTCAATGAGAGACAGACCTGACTCTTACCCAAGGCCAATTTCAGCCTGAGTTACACAGGATTGGAAGCTCACATTGCCACCACCATGTTCCCACTGTAAGAGCTCTACACCCAGTACCATTCTGGAGGCAGTCACCTTAGACATCCAGCATGGACAAAGACATATCCCAACTTGAGCTCTGTTCCTTAAACCTAGGCTGAGGAGGAGAGACACATGAACAAAACAACACAAAAATATTTTACTATTCTTTATTTGATGGTATTATTTTTCTCATTTGAAAAATGTTTACTTTTCAAATTATTTATTTATTTATTTTACTTTTTTGTGTTTGCTTCTGCACATTTCCCCCTGCCCACATTTATTCCGTTCTTTTATCATTTTATCTTTTATGAGCATGTTGGTGTACGTGTGCTTCACTTCCTCTTAAATTTTTTCTCAGAGTATAGTTTATAGAGAGTAAGGGAATTCTCTCTCATCCCTTTAGATCCTTCCCATTTTATCCATATCTTTTTGCCCAACATCTTTTTTGTGTGTTTTATTTATTCCCAAACATTCTTTTTTCTCTCCCTTCTCATTTGTCTCCCTTATTTTATATCAATCATAGAATGACATCCTCACTTTTCACTATTAACTTTGTACCATTTTCCCTGTTATTCCCTTCTAAATAAATAAGAGCATACCCTTACCATCAATTGGATCATTTTCTCCCCTCCTATTTCCTCCTATTCATACCAGAACTGAGGGCTTTAGAAAATCCCCCTTTTTTCTTTTTTCTCTTCTTTACTCTCTCTGCATTACTCAGTCCTCAAACTCCTAGGCCTTAGATAATTGATTCTATAGAATTACTGTTGAATGCTGTTTTTCACCAGTAGAGAAGACAGCCATCATATTTAGTGTTAATTAACTGTGGTCAAGTCTTGAGTTGTTATGATGCTTACATTATAACTGTTGATTTCTTCTCTAGGCTAAAGGGAGACCCAAAACAGGATCTTATGATATGTTATTTTTCAACTAACTCTGATAGATACCACTGTAATGAATTAGCCTGTTACTGCTGCAGCTGATTTGATTGCATAAGAGTAATCCTGACTCAGTAGACAATTTAGTGCCAGTGAAACTGTTTGCCAAATCCAGCATTACAAGCAGGGAGAGAGACAGCAATAGTTCCTTACCCAAGAACTTGGATTGGATCAGTCTCTAGAAGAATGCCTGCAACCTGGCAGAAAGAAGTCCTGAATCTGAGTTAACTTCAGTACTGTGGTGGAGGAAGCAGAGAAGTTACTGAGATGTGAACATTCAGAAACTCTGACAAAGAAGTTACTTGGAAACCACATATGCAATGCCTCATTGGAATGTGTAATATGCATTCTCACTGAACATTTTATTGGTTTAAATTTTTGAATGTTTCTTGGTTTACTTAGTAATGTGGGGATATATTACATTCTTTTATGGTTTCCTGTGTTTATTAGATTGTTACTTTGGTGTACTTGTTTTTTTATTGGCTCTGATTCAATACCTGTCTACTTTCTCTCCCTCAACTCAGTTCTCTATCTAGTTTCTTCACCTCAAGCTCCCAAAACAATATTATTAACATATTTCAGTATTCATTTTCCAAACACAAAAATCTTTCTCATAACTTTTAAAATTCTCCATACTTATCTCCCTCACAGTCACTCCTATCTTCACTAGTATTATTCCTTAATCAGATTCATTCTAAAACTTTGGCTCTTCCACATCTTACTAACTTATTATGCTCACTATGAGTAGTTCTGACAATCATGTAACTCTCCTCAATCACAAAGTAAACCCCCTTTCTCACATATTGTGCCTTTGTCCTCACAAAATATCCTCTGAAGATTCTCAATGCTAACCTTTCAACTCAACTAAAAGTATTCCAATAAAATTAGACCCTGCAAGCCAGGCATGGTGGTACACTCCTGAAATCCCAGCACTCAGGAGGCTGAGGCTGGAGGATCATTACAAGTTAGAGACCAGCCTGGGATACAAAGTGAGCCCAATGCCAGCCTGAACTGCATAGCGAGACACTGTCTCAAAAAGACAAAAAAAAAATTAGACCCTGCATCAACATTTTCTTTGTATCTATTGCTATCCCCTTCAAATCTCCCCTTTAGTGGCTAATGCTGTCCATCCAACCACTTCCTATTCTTCCTACCCCACCTCACCTACCACATTGCAGAACAACCACAAATAATAAACTGTCGGAGTATGCATAGGGAACAGACAAAGTGGGGAAGAGAAACTGTAAGGACTATCATATAGAAGTGTTGTAACATTAACGCTGTGGCTGCTGTTATAAACAGAAGTAATTCTTTTGGCAAAACAAGGACAGAGTCCAAATCACTTACAGTGATTAACAGAAGGAATAAATACTAGCACTGGATATACAAAGCTAAAAATTTTTTCATGGGGAGTCAAAATCATACTAAAAATCTTTGTGAAAGACACAAGCTCTCGTCACTTTTACAGTCTCCAATCTTCAGTACTCCTCCAAAGAAGGGGAAAATGGAATGGAGCAGGCCATATATAATTATAGATAGATAAATAGACAGATAGATAGATAGACAGATAAATGGATAGACATAGGAGAATGGGAAACAAGGAAGTAGATATCTCTCAATCTCCCCCAATTCTCCCAAGACAAAAAAAGGGGTAACAAAGGGAGAAGAAAACAAATACTACAGAGAAGAAATATTTGAAAAATTCTTAGAAGGGATGAAGAAAATAGGTGAGTTCAAAGATGAAATAACCCAAAAGTTCACCCATGCCCACAGTAAATTTGGGAGAAATAGGTATAAACCTGGATGTGTTAAACAAAATAGTTCAAAATTTGAATGATGGATTCAACTAGGATATGAAATTCTTGAAGAGCTATCAGACAAAAATCCATTAAATAAAAAATATATGGAATTTATGCATTGTAGAAAGTACAAATGTGAAAAGTGTCTGATATTGAGGACAAGGCAGTGAATTACAAAAAAGAAGTAAAAAAGAAAGAGAACAAGAGAAGACTATCCAAGAGCTACTAGATGACAACAAGAAGACAAATCTAATGCTAATCAGTGTTGAAGAATAACTAGAAGATAGCACAGATGGATTCACTAACATGCTTACAAAAATTATGAAAAAAATTTTGCAAATATAAGAAAAGAATTTAAAAATACAAGCAAGCAAAATTTATAGAACACCATAGAACAATGATGAAAGAAGTTCACCAAGGCATATTCTTATTAAATTCCCAGATATCCAGCAGAAACTTTTAAATGCAGCCAGAGAAAAACAAAGAAAAAGTCACATATAAAGGTTAACCAATTAAAATCACAGCAGACTTCTCAGCACAAATCCTGACAGACAGCAGAGTTTGAAGTGAAGAACTTCAATCCTTAAGAGCAAATAACTTCCAAACCTGAATAATTTACCCAGCAAAACTATCCTTCAAACACATGAAGAAATAAGATATTTCCATCGAAAAGACCACCTGAGAAGATATATGATTGCAAATCCAGCTATAGAGAAAATACTCAAGAGTATTCTTGACAAAAACAAAAAATTGGACACAGTTAAAAACACAGAGGGCACCAGTGAGATCAATAGATAAATATCAAGAAAAAAATCAGGAAAAGAAAAACAATGGGTATACCAACCATTAAGGCAATGATAGAAAATAACCAACAAATCTCAGTAATATTTATCAATGTTAATGATGCCAACTGTCTAATTAAATGACACAGATTGCCAGACTGGATGATAAATGGAATCCAACAATCCATTGCATTAAAAAAATGTATTCAATCCAAAAAGATACTCAGAAACTAAAAAATAAAGGATGGAAAACAATATTTCATGAACTAGGACAAAAAAACAAGCAAAAGTAGAAATGGTGATACCTGATATGGTAAACTTTAAGCTAAAAGTAATTAGAAGAGACAAAGAAGGCCATTACATACTAGTTAAAGAAACAATCCAACAAGAAGAGATAACATAGATAACAAATTTTCGCTAAGTATTAGATCAGTTATCTTCCTAAAACAAAAACTGCTAAAATAAAAAAAAAAAAACAAATAATCACTAACACAATCACAGGAGGGGATTTTAACATTCCACTTTCCCTAAGACATTAACAACAACAGCAACAACAATAACGACAACAAAAACCAGTAAAACAAATTTTAGTGTGAAATTGCAATTTTAAATCTATAAACTTAATGCTTGTATACAGAGTATCACAAGCTTCTACAACAATCTACAGGATTCTTTCTTTTTTTTTTTTCAGCACATGGTACTTCTTCGAAAATGGATCACATACTAGCCCACCAAACCTGCTTAAGTAAATACAAAAGAATAGAAACGACCCCATGCACACTATCAGATCACTAAACAATGAAAACAATCTACATTTTTTTCTGCAGCACATGGCATTTTTTTGCAAATAGAACACATAATAGTCAAAAAAGCCTGCTTAAGTAAATATTAAAGAATAGAAATTACCCCATACACACTATCAGATTATGGTGCAGTGAAAATGGAAATCAACAATAGAACAAATTTCAGAAAAGGCAAAAGCTCCTGGAAAATTAACAATATATTCCAAAAAAAAAAAAATGGGACATAGAAGAAATCAAAGAAGAAATTTAAAAACTTCTGGAAGTTAATGATAATGGTACAATGTTTTGAAACTTCTGGGACATTACAAGAACAGTTCTAAGAGGAAAATACATTTCAGTCAATGATCACATTAGGAAACAGAGCAAGCTGAAACAAACAAACTTGACAAATCTCGAGATACTTAAGAAACAGCAACAAATCGGTTCTAAATCAAAATTAAGGAGGGAAATTGTAAAGACAGGAGTGGAAAGTATTGAAATCAAGACAAAAAGCAATAAAAAACTTAACACGTTGGAGAGCTGGTTCTTTGAAAGAATAAATAAAATACATAATCCCCTAGCCTGAATTACAAAGAGAGAGAAAAGACTCACATCAATGCAATTAGAAAAATGTGAAGCAAGAGACAGTGCTAAAATCCAGAAGATAGTAACCATTTAGAAATCATATTTCTAAAGCTAACAATTTTTTAAAGATAGAAAAGTAAACAAAAATAAAAACAATAATACAGAGTTTCCAAGCAGAATAAGAAATTAACAAAGGGTAATGTATTTCATTTTGTTTTCTTCACAGTAGTTGCTCAGATTACAGGATATAGACATCCAAAATTATTCAACCAATATAAGAACTAACTGATCCCTTCAATGAACTAAAAGAAATTAGTATAATTATGTTAGCTATCTTGAATATATATGTATATATTTTAAATCAATTTTCTCTTCCCTGTTTCATTTCTCCTTTCTCTCATCCAAGTTGTTTTTTCCTGTTGAGCACCTTCTTTCCCTTTCTCAATATGTATTGCAGATTTTGTATCTCACTTACTTTTAGTTTCTTACACGGGAAACAAGACAATGCTTATATATGTGTGTTTAATTTATTTCACTTATGAGAAAGCTTGCTAGCTGCATCCGTTTGCCTATAAAAACCTCAAGTTTGTCCTTCTTTATATCTGAGTAGTACTCCATTATATAAAAATACCACATAATTTTTATCCTTTCTGCAGTTGATGGTATTTGGGTTATTTCCAAGATTAGCTATTACTTATTGTGCTGCCTTAAACATTGGTGCACATATATCACTGTGGCATGATGCTTTTAATTTTTCTTGGAAAATATCCAGACGGGAAATCTCTGGGTCAAATGCGTCCTACAATCCTATTTTTTTAGGAATCTCTACACTGATTTCCACAATGGTTGTACCAGTCTGCAATCCCACCAAAAGGGAAGAAGGGATCCTTTTGCTCCATAGCTCCTCCAGCACTTGTTATTGGTTGATTTCTTGATACTGGGCATTCTGGGGTGAGAAAGAATCTCAGTGTTGTTTTAATTTGCATCTCTTGAGTGACCAATGATGTTGAACATTTATTCATATATTTATGTGACATTTATATTTCTTCATCTGAGAAGTGCATGTTCATCTCAGATGCCAATTTTTTGATTGGGTCTTTGAATTTGGGGTTTCCGATTTTTTAAAATTCTTCATATGTTCCAGATAGAATCTCTTTGTCTGAGGGACAGTTGGCTAAAACATTTTCCCAATTCGTGGGTTTTCTTTTGACTCTGTTGGTGATTTCTTTGGATGTGCAAAAACTTTTAATAAGATAAGATACCAGTTGTTGATTCTTTGAAATATTTCCTGTGCAATTTGATTTTTGTTAATGAACTCTCTGCCTACCCCAATGTCTTCAAGATTTCTACTTCATTGACTTCCTATAGAATTAATGTTTGTGTTTTTATACTTAGATTTTTTATTCTTTTGATTTTTATTTTTAGGCTTCAGCATATGGAAAGCCAATTTTTCTAGCACCATTTATTAAAGAGGCTATCTTTCTTCTGGTGAATATGTTTGACCCATTTGTCAAAGATAAGGTGTCTGAGTGTGTTTGTAGTTGTGCCTGTATCATCTAATTGTTTCATTGATCCTCAAGTCTGTTTTTTTTCTTTTCTTTCCAGTACCATGTTAATCTTACCACAGTAGCTTTATAGTATAATTTCAAGTGGGATTGTAATGCCTTCTGCCTTGCTTTGTTGTCCAGGATTGTCTTTGATGTTCTAGGTCTCTTCAGTTTCCAAATGAATGTTATGAATGTTTTCTCTTGATGTGTGTGAGTTATGCTAATGGTATTTTGATTGAGATTGCAGTAAATCTGTATAACAGTTTTGAAAGTAAGGCCATTTTCACAATGTTGGTTCTTCCTACCCATGAGAAAGAGATATATTTTAATTTTCTGGTATACTTTTGGATCTCTTTATCAGAGTGTTGTAATTTTCAGTGAACAGATTTTTTTCCTTAGCTAGATTGATTCCTAAGTATGTCAATATTTTGGATGCTATTGTGAATGATGTGGTTTCCATAATTTCTCTCTCAATGAGTTTGTTGTTTGTGTTCAGGAATGCTATTAATTTTTGAGTGTTGACTTTGTATCTAACTATACTATTGAATTTGATTATTAATTCTGAAAGTCTTTTGGTGGATTTTTGGGGGTCTTCTATGTAGGGTGTCATGTCCTCTGTGAATAATGATAATTTCACTTCTTTCCCTATCCTTATTCCATTTATTTCTCTCTCTTTCCTAACTGCTCTGGCTAATGTTTCCAGAACTGTATTGAATAAGAGTGGTGATAGTGGACAGCCTTGTTTTGTTCCTCATTTTTGAGTGAAAGCTTTCAGTTTTTGGCCATTTAATATGGTGCTGGCTGTTGGTTTGTCATAGATGGCTTTTATCAGATTGAAACAAAGACCATCTATTCCAATTTCCTGTATGGTTTATATCATGAATGAATGTTGGATTTTATTAAAGACTTTTTCTGCATCTATTGAGATGATCATGTGATTTTTGTCTTTGACTCTGTTAACATGGTGTATTACATGTATTGTTTTGTGTATGTTGAACCATCCCTGCATTCCTGGAACAAATCCCATTTGGTCATGGTGCATAATCTTCTTGAAGATTTGCTGCATCCTGTTTCCTACTATTTTATTGAGGATTTTTGCTATGTTCATTTGGGATATTGGTTTGTAGTTCTATTTTTTGGTTGTGTCTGTTTCTGGTTTTGGTATCAGAGTAATACTTCTCTCCAGGACTTAGTTAGGGAGAATTGCTTTCCATTCAGTTTCATTAAAGAGTGTGAGGGTATTGGCATTAACACTTTTCTAAATTACTTGTAGATTTTACCAGTGAATCCAACAGACTTGGGTTTCTCTTGGTTGGAAACTTTTTATTAAGTTTTCAATTTAATTAGCTGATACTGGTTTATTCAGAATTTTTATATACTATTGATTCAGATTCCTTATATGGGTTTTGGGCTTCACTTGCTCTTCTTTATATAGTACCTTGAGGTGCAGCATTAAATTGTTTCATTGTGCTTGTTCTGTTTCCCTGATGTGAGAATTCACCACTATAAGTTTCCTTCTTAGGATTGCTTTCATTGCATCACACAGATTCCAGTAATTTGCATTCACATTTTTATTTAATTATAGATATTGTTTAACTTCTTCTTTAATTTCCTCTGTGACCCATTGATTGTTAAGGAGGGTGTTATTCAATTTCCTTGTGTTTATGGAGATTTTGTGGGGTTTTTTGTCATTAATTTCCAATTTTATTGCACTATGGCCAGATAATATGCTTGGAATAATTTCAATTCCTTTGCATTAACTTAAGCATGTTCAAAGGGTTAGTATATGGTCTATTTTAGAGAACATCCTGTGTGAATCTGAGAAGAATACGTATACTGATGCTGTTGTGTGGAGCACTCTATAAACATCTATTAAATTGTTTAGTTGATCTCTTTGAGACAAAGTTGTATGAAGTTCCTCTGTTACAATTGGGTTATTGCTTATTTGATTTTTCATGTCTATCAATATTTGTTTTATATAGTTAGGTGCTTGTCTTAGTTACTTTTCACTCATTGCTGAGATGGAATATCTGATGCCCAAAATTAGGGAAGGAAAGGTTTATTTCTTACAGTTCTTGAGACTTTCAGTCCATACCTAGTTGGCTCCAAGGCAGCATGGCATGGCAGGGCAGACATTCATGGTGGCCACCAAACAGCAAGGCAAACTGGCAAGAGAGAAAAGGAAAAAGAGGGAAGACATGCATTCCTGTCGCCATTACACTGCATGTTGGCCCCACTCCTGGGCGGGTACAACACTCACATTGCCAATCCCAGCACTAGACAACAAACCAATCACAAACGCCAGACTCAGCCCCATCGAAATTACATGAGGCCTTGAGGGGACACAGGACAAACCAATACAGTGCTTCTGTATTTGGTGCATATATATTTATGATTGCTATCTCTTTCTTTGGAAGCTTTCCCCTAACAAGTATACAGTGACCTTCTTTATCTCTTTTGATCATTTTGGTTTGAAGTTTGCTTTGTCTTCAAACAGAATAGCTAACCATGCTTTTTTCTGGGTTCCTGTTGCATGGAGAATTTTTTCCATCCTTTCACTTTTAGTGTATAAATTTCTTTTTTATTTAAATGTGTTTCTTGTATGTAGCATATTGTTGGATATTTTTTCTTGATCCACTCTGCCAGTCTGCTTCTTTTGATTGTTGAATTGAGTCCATATGCTTTGATGGTTATAACTAATACCCTTTGGCATGTTTTTGTCATGCTATTTTCCTGCTGTTGGTTTTCTAATATCCTCTTCTTATATTTTTCTCTATTTGGTGGTTTTTTTCTGTTGCTGTTCTTGCAATTTTGGTCATTTTTGTCTCTATCTGAAATATCTTTCAATACACTTTGTAGAGTTGGTTCAATGGTCATGAATTTCTTCAGCTGTTCTCTGTCATGGAAGTATATTATTTCCCCATTAATTTTGAATTATAGTTTTGCAGGGTACATCAATCTGGGTTGGAATTTGTTTTCTTTCAGAACTGGAAATACTTCACTACAAGCTCAGCTTTGTTTTAGTTTCTGTGGATTGGTCTGCCATGATTCTGATGGGTTTTCATTTATAGGTGATCTATTTCTTTTCTCTAACATCTTTTGATATTCTGTTCTTGTGGTGAATTTCTGGGCTCTTGATTAATATATGTCTGGCTGTAGACTTAGTTTGGTTATTGTTAATGGAGTTCTATATACCTCAATTATCTGTATGTCAGATTTTTTTCTCATGCTTGGCATATTTTCTTCTATTATTTCTCCAAATAGGTTTTTATGTCATTTGTGCTGACTCCTGCTTTTTTCATTTACACCAATTATTCGTATATTATTTTTCTTTAGATTTTCTTGCAGCTGTTGAATTGTTATTTCCTGCTTTTTTGTTACTTTCAACTGTGTTTTCCTTTCATTATTGTTAGCCACTATCCTGTCTTCAAGGTTTGAAAGTCTACATTCGGTTTCTTTCAAGCAGTTTTGCCAGCTTTTAATGGAATTTTTAATTTCCTGAACATCTGTTTGAATTTGTTTCATGTGTTCTTTTTTCCTATATTGGTCATTCACAATTGCCATGCTCTTCCTAAGATCATCTATTTTTTTTTATCTATTTCTACTCTAAATTTGCTCAACATTTTTATTATAAATGTTGACGTTTCTTTTTTACTTCTTATATTATTTCTGATCTGATTTCCTTTATAGTCTTGTGAATTTGTTACTTTACTTAGGTTGCTATCTTCTCAGAGATTTCAGGTGTGTATCTTCCAATTTATTCTCTGTTGATGTCCTCTGAACTTCTTCTGTTTGACTGGAGTTCAGAGATTGAATTTTGTTTCTTTATCTTGTCATGTTGTATTTCAAAAAAAACCTTTTTTTGGTTTCTGTGACTATGCTTGTGAGTTTTTGTAGTGGGTACCTATTTCACTAGTATCAGGGTCTCTCTAGGAAAAGTCTATTCTTCAGAGATATCTTCTTCATATAGGACATTTTTGGTTTCTGTCTGTCACAAGATCTTATCTTTCAGCTTAATTAAGTTGGGGATATTGTTATCTGTTTGGCTCAGTCCTTCATTTAAGGCTCTGGTAAGGTTATCACCACCGAGTTTCCCAGTGTTGTTACAGGAGGGAGAAACACTGATTACAACATACTTGACATCATAGCCAGAATAGAAAAATTAGCAATACCAATAGCATCAAGCACAATTTAGAAACTTACAAATTGGGACAACTCTTGATTTTGTACTTTAGTCCAATAGAAACAGAGCTCATAGTTATATAATAGAACCAATCATAAATTAGGAGTTTATATGCAAAGTTTTACCCCTTGATAAGAGTGATTTTTATCCTTTGGTGGTGAAATTTAGAGGGGATAGTATATAAAACAAAGATAACAGGAAAGGAAGTCAAAGCAAATGTGGAGGACAAAGTATGATTTTACAAGGTATGGGAAATTAGAGAAGGGGGTAGAACAGAATGAAGAAGTACTCAAAGAATTATCTGAACTTGGTTTCTGGGTTTAGGGAGTGGGATTAGTTTTCTGTGAGTTGAGCTCTCCCCAGCCATTTAAAAGTGAAAACAAAAGGAATAAGTGGAAGAAAAAGAAAAGAAAAGAAAGATGAAGAAAGAGAAAAAGGCATCAAAAATAAGAAAGTATAAAATAGAGAGAAAAGCACTGGTTACTGAGGTCTGGGGTTCTTTCTGAGTTGTTTGTTGGTCCTGCAGAAGCCTCAGTCACCTGTTGGCTTGTATTGTTATTGTTGCTTCAAGATTTTCATTCTGCTAGTCTCTCCTGTCCATGCTGTGTTACCTTGTTGGGATCCTTTTGAGTAGCTGGTGTTCCTTCTGGTCTCTAGATATTCCTGAGCAGTTCACCTCAGTCATGGCAGTAGCAAATGTAGAGGCCATTCTTTGGTGCAGTTCACCAGGGCTGCAGTGGTGGAGAGGCTTTGGGACAGGCTGCTCGCCTCTCTGGTGTTCACCATGATTCTTGCTGAATTCCCACACTGTGAAAAGGTGGTGGGAGAGGCTGCTCTTTTCCCTGGCATTCATCCGACTTCTCTCTGAATTCCCATAGCACAAAAAGGTGGTTATAGAGGCTGCCCAAACTAACAAATTTTGAAGAAGTGAACAATTCTTAGACTCAAACTAACCCAAATTAACACAAGGTGACATAAATATATTTAACAACCTAATAGCAGGCAGTAAAATTAACACAGTAATAAAGAATATACCAATTTAAAAAAGGCTGAGGAACTGATGGATTCATGGCTGAATCCAACAAAATCCTTAAGGATGTTATATCACCAATAGTTCTCAAGCTCTTTAAAGAAATTGAAAGTGAGGGAGTGCACCTAAACAACTATGAATATCAGTATCTCTCTTATCCCAAAACTAGATAAAGACTCAACTAAAAATCAAACTGTAGGCCTTAATGAATATAGATGCAAAAATCCTATTGGATTGTTATGGTTGATATACTGTGTCAACTTGAGAAGTTTAGAAGTTTAACTGAGAGACTCAGCAGGGAGCCAGGGTTTTTACTTTGTAAATATACCCATCTTGCGCAAGAGGAGGGCAAAGAGATTTTGTGAGTGCTACATCTACCTTTAGGAGAGGCGGGTGGCTTGTATACACTATAAGGGAGAAGAAGGGGCTTGTTTCCCCCTTTTCTTGCTTTGGCTTCTTCCTTGAAGTGTTGTCCCAGTGTCATGCAACCTTACCTTGGAACCAGCAAAAACTATAAGATAAATAATCTTTTCCTTCCTTCATTTTGTGAGTCAAGTATTTTGTCCCAGCAACAAGAGAAAAGTAAAATTAACCAAGACACTCCTCAAGCTCTTAAAAGAATTTTAAAGTGATGGAGTGCACCCAAACCATTATAGATGTCAGTATCACTCTTACCCCAAAACTAAAGACCAAACTGAAAATAAAACTATAGGCTTTAATGAACATAGATGCAAAAATTCTACGGCTGAGATAGTATCAAATAGAATGCAATGAATCATCAAAAATTTTGTACATTACGATCAAGTAGATTTCATATGAGAGATGCAAGAGTGACTCAACATATATGTTAATAAATGTAATATATCACGTCAAAAAAAGCAAGGTAAAAAACCGTATAATCATTTAAATAAATGTAGAAAATGATTTTGATGAAATCTAGCACTCTTTTTGATAAAATCTCTGCAGAAAACAGATATAGAAGAGCTATTTCTGAATATGATGAAATCTACATATGCAAAGCAATGGTGCAGATCACACTAAATTGGGAAAGGTTGAAAACATTTCACTTAAAACCAAGAAAAAGACAAGGATGTGCACTATCACCTCTTCTATTCACCATAGTACTGGAACATTAGCCAGAGCAATGAGACAAGAGAAAGAAATAAAAGGTATACTTATAGGAAAAGAAAAAACTTAGATCATCATTATTTGCATATAACATGATAATCTACAAAGAAGGTCCAATAAATTCCACCAAAAAATTTTGGGTTTAATTTTTCTATTTTTTCTATTTTTTTATTTAAGCAAAGAAAAAAAGAAAAAAGACATATAAAACAAAGACAACAAGCAAAAGAGACAAACAAACAACTAGAGTAAATACACAACAGTAACATTGCAGGTTTACAAAACCAAATGATAGAAACTTGACAATGGTTGCATTATTGCGTATCGTTATCTTTAAAATGGTTACATACATTAACAGACATAGATATGTAAAATTGATCTAATCATGTGAGTATTAATTGTTTTTTCTCAATAACGAATACATTCAGCAATGTGTTCATTTTAGTTATCTTACATATACATACATACAGGTTTATATCTTTTCCTCTTTCCTTTTCTCTTTCCGCCTTTTCCTTCCCAATTACTTTTGCTCTTTGAGCTGTTTTTTAGCCTTACGTAGTATTTATTATAGATTTTGGATCATATATACTTTTCTGTTTCTTACACTAGGGAGACAATACGGTATTTACACATGTGGATTTGATTTATGTCACTTATGAGTACGGTCTCAAGTCGTGACCATTTACTTACAAAAGTCTCAATGCAATCTTTCATTATTTTTATTTTAGCAAAGAAAAAAAACAGAAAAAAAGACATATAAAACAAAAACAACAAGCAAAAGAGACAAACAAACGACTAGAGTAAATACACAACAGGAACATTGCAGGTTTTCAAAACCAGTTGATTGAAACTTGACAATGCTTGCAATATTGCACATCGTTATCTTTGAAAAATGGTTACTTACATTAACAGATATAGACATGTAAAATTAATCTAATCATATGAGCATTAACTGTTCTTTCTCAACAACGAATAGATTCAACAGTGTGTTCATTCTAGTTATCCTACATTACATACATACAGGTTTATATCTTTTCCTCTTCCCCTTTCTCTTTCCGCCTTTTCCCTTCCCAGTCACTCCCGCTCTTTGAGCTGTTCTTCACCCTTACGTAGTATTTATTATAGATTTTGGATCATATATATTTTTCCATTTCTTACACTAGGGAGACAATACGGTATTTACACATGTGGGTTTGATTTATCTCACTTACGAGTATGGTCTCAAGTCGTGAACATTTACTTACAAAAGTCTCAATGCAATCTTTCTTAATAGCTGAGTAGTACTCCATTGTATAAAAATACCACATCTTTTTTATCCATTCTTGGATTGATGAGCACTTGGGTTGTTTCCAAAATCTGGCTATTACAAATTAGGTTGCTATAAACGGGGGTGCACAGATATCACTGTGGCATGATGTTTTCAATTCTTCTGGGAAAATGCCCAGAAGAGGGACAGCTGGGTTGAATGGCATCTCTAATCCTAGCTTCTTGAGGAATCTCCACACTGACTTCCACAGTGGCTACACCAGTCTACAATCCCACGAACAGTGGAGAAGAGTTCCTTTATCCCCACAGCCCCTCCAGCTTTTGTTGTTGCTTGATTTTTTAATCTTGGCCATTCTTTCTGGAGTGAGATGGAATCTCAGAATTGTTTTATTTTGCATTTCCCGAATGACCATTGATGTTGAACATTT
Source organism: Dasyprocta punctata (assembly GCA_004363535.1). Classification (NCBI taxonomy): domain Eukaryota; kingdom Metazoa; phylum Chordata; class Mammalia; order Rodentia; family Dasyproctidae; genus Dasyprocta; species Dasyprocta punctata. The sequence continues at coordinate 62,090 of RJWM01004309.1, read as the reverse complement.
TTTCATATATTTATTTGCCATTTGTATTTCTTTCTCTGAGAAGTGTGTATTCATCTCAGATGCCCATTTTTCGATTAGATCCTTGAAATTTAGGGGCCTGATTTTTTAAAATTCTTTATATGTTTTAGATAGAAGTCCTTTGTCTGATGGACAATTGGCTAAGATATTTTCCCAGTTGGTGGGTTTTCTTATCACTCTGTTGGAGATTTCCTTTGACATGCAAAAACTTTTTAGTAGGATGAGATCCCAGGTGTTGATTCTGGGGAGTGTTTCCTGTGCAATCTGATTTTTGGTCAGGAACTCTGCCTACTCCTATGTCATCGAGATTTTTACTTACTCTGTCTTCTAGTAAGTTTAGTGTCTTTTTTTTATATTCAGATCTTTGATCCATTTTGACTTTATTTTAGTGCATGTTGATAGGCATGGATCTAGTTTTAGTTTATGGCATATAGAAAGTCAGTTTTTCCAGCACCATTTGTTAAAGATACTGTCTTTCTTCCAATGTACATGTTTGGCCCCTTTGTTAAAGATGAAGTGGCTAAGTGTATTTGTAGTTGTGGCTGTATCTTCTAATCTATTCCAATGATCTTCAGGTTTGTTTTGATTCCAGTACCATGCTGATATTATCACAGTAGCTTTGTAGTACAGTTTCAAGTCGGGGATTGTGATGCCTCCTGCCTTCCCTTTGTTGCCCAGAATTGCCTCTGCTATTCTAGGTCTTCTCTGGTTCCAGATGAATTTCAGGAATGCTTTCTCTAGCTCTGTGAGATAGGCAAGTGGTATTTTGATTGGGATTGCATTCAATCTGCATAATAATTTTGGGAGAATGGCCATTTTCACGATGTTTGTAATTCCTATCCATGAACAGGTAATATCTTTCCATTTTCTGAAATCTTCTTCGATTTCTTTCTTTAGAGTAATGCAATTTTCACTGTATAGATATTTTACTTCCCTTGTTAGATTGATTCCTAAGTATTTCATTTTTTTGAATGTTATAGTGAAGGGTGTGGTTAACCTTATTTCTCTCTCACTGACTTTGTTGTTTGTGTACAGGAATGCTATTGATTTTTGAGTGTTCACCTTGTATTCATCTACATTACTAAATTTAGTTATTACTTCTAAAAGTTTTCTAATGGATTTTGGGGGGTCTTCTATGTAGAGTATCATATCTTCTGCAAGTAATGATAATTTCACTTCTTCCTTTCCTATCCTTATTCCCTTTATTTCTTTCTCTTGTCTTATTGCTCTGGCTAATATTTCCAGAACTATATTGAATAGGAACGGTGATAATTGACATCCTTGTCTTGTTTCTGATTTTAGGTTGAAAGTTTTCAGTTTTTCTCCATTTAGTAAGATGTTGGCTGTTGGTCTATGATATATGGCTTTTATCAGGTTGAGGTAGAGACCATCTATTCAGATTTTCTGTAGGGTTTTGATCATGAATGGGTGTTGGATTTTGTTGAAAGCTTTTTCTGCATCTATTGAGATGATCTTGTGGTTCTTGTCCTTGGCCGTGTTGGACTGGTGTATTACATGTATTGATTTCTGTATATTGAACCATCCCTGCATTCCTGGGATGAATCCCACTGGATCGTGGTGTGTAATCTTTCTGATAACTTGCTGTATTCTATTTGCCAGTACTTTATTGAGGATTTTTGCGTCTATGTTCATGAGGGAGATTGGCCTGTAATTTTCTTTTTTGGTTGGCTCTTTCTCTGGTTTTGGTATTAGGGTAATACTTGTTTCCAGGAATGAGTTAGGGAGACTTGCTTCCCTTTCGATTTCATTGAAGAGTTTGAGGAGTGTTGGCATTATGTCTTCCCTAAATTTCTTGTAGAATTAATCAGTGAATCCATCAGGGTCCGGGCTTTACTTTGTTGGTAGGGTCTTAATTACATTTTCAATTTCATTAGCTGAAATTGGGTTATTCAGCAGCTTTATGTCTTCTTGATTCAGCTTTGGTAATTCATAGGTTTCTAGGAATCTGTCCATTTCTTCTGTGCTATTGAATCTACATGAGTAAAAGTTTTCGAAGTAGGTGTTGATGATCTTCTGTATTTCCACCGGGTCTGTAGTGATTTCACCCTTTTCATTTCTTATTGCATGGATCTGAGTTTCTTCTTTCCTCTTCTTGATAAGGTTGACTAGGGGTTTATCAATTTTATTTACTCTTTCAAAGAACTAACTCTTCAATTCATTAATTCTTTGTATTGTTTTCTTAGTTTCAATTTCATTAATTTCTGCTCTAATCTTAATAATTTCCTTCCTTCTTTGGGCTTTGGGCTTGACTTGCTCTTCTTTTTCTAGAAGTTTCAGGTGCAGCATTAGGTTGTTTATGTGTTTTCTTTCCGTTTTTCTAATATGAGAGTTTAGTGCTATGAATTTCCCTCTGAGGACTGCTTTGATTGTATCCCACAGGTTCCGTTAATTTGTATTTGCATTTCCATTCAATTGTAGATATTGCTTAATTTCTTCTTTAACTTCTTTTGTGACCCATTGGTTTTTTAGGAGGGTATTACTTAGTTTCCATGCATTTATATGGTTATTGTAGGGTTTTTTTTCATTCATTTCCAATTTTACTGTGCTGTGGTCAGATAACATGCATAGAATTATTGCAGTTCATTTGCATTTACTTATGCTTGTTTTGTGGACCAGTATATGATCTATTTTAGAGAAGGACCCATGTGCAGCTGAGAAGAATGTGTATTGTGATGCTGATGGGTGGAATACTCAGTATACATCTACTAGGTCCATTTGTTCACAAGCTTGATTCAGTTCTGCTATTTTTTTGCTGATTTTTTGTTTGGTTGATCTATCTCTCTGTGACAATGGGTGTTAAGGTCCCCTGTTATAACTGTATTATTGTTTATTTGGTTTTTCATGTCTATTAAGAATTGTCTTACACAGTTGGGTGCTCCCATATTCATTGCATATATATTTATGATTGTAATCCCTTCCTCTTGAAGTTTTCCCCTAACAAGTATGTAGTGACCTTCTTTATCTCTTTTGATCGTTCTCAGTTTGAAGTTTGCATTGTCTGCAAACAAAATAGCTACCCCTGCTTTTTTCTGGGTTCCTGTTGCATGGAGTATTGTTTTCCAGCCTTTGATATTTAGTCTGTGAATTTCCTTTTGAGTAAAATGTGTTTCTTGTACACAGCATATTGTTGGATTTTGTTTCTTAACCCACTCTGCTAGTTTGTTTCTTTTTATTGGTGAGTTGAGACCATTTACATTGATTGATATAACTGATATGTACCGGGTCATCCCTGTCATGACATCTTTCTGTTGTTGATTTTCTACATTTTCTGTTTAATTACTTGTCCTGCTTAGTGGTTTCCTTTTGTTGTTGTTCTTAAGATTGTGGCTATCTTTGTCTCTTTCTAGAGTGTCTTTCAGTACTCTTTGTAGTGTTGGTTTGGTGGCCATAAATTTCTTCATTGGTTCTTTGTCATGAAAGTATCTTATTTCTCCATCAATTTTTAAGGATAGTTTTGCAGGGTACATCAATCTGGTTTGAAAGTTGTTTTCTTTCAGGATTTAGCATACTTCACTCCAAGCTCTTCTTGACTTAAATGTTAATGTTGAGAGATCTGCCATGATTCTGATAGGCTTTCCTTCATAGGTGATCTGTTCCTTTTCTCTGACAGCTTTTAGTATTTTGTTCTTGTGCTGTATTTCTGATACCCTTATTATTATATGTCTGGGTGAGGATTTATTTTGGTTGTGGTTAACTGGGGTTCTGTATGCCTCAGTGACCTGTATTTCAGATTCTCTTCCCACGTTTGGAAAGTTTTCTGCTATTATTTCTGTGAATAGTCTTCGCAGGTCATTAGTGTTGACCCCTGCTTTTTCATTTATGCCTATTAATCTTATGTTATTTCTCTTGGCATTGTCTTGCAGCTTTTGTGTTGTTGTTTCTTGGTTCCTTACTATTTTTAGGATATCTTTTCTTTCATGGCCATGATCTCCCATGCTGTCTTTAAGATCTGAGATTCTATCTTCAGCTTCATTTAAGTGGTTTTTCAAACTTTCCATGGAGTTTTTCATTTCCTGCATTTCCCTTTGCATCTGTTTCATGCATTCTGTTTGTGTCTTATATTGTTCATTCAAGGTTTCAATTGTTTCCTTAAGTTCTTCTATTTTTTATCTTGCTCTTCTTTAGATACACACATTTCTTTAATAATGATTCTCATTTCATTTTTTCGCTGAGAAAATATTTCTGATTTGAATTTCTCTATAGCTTCATCAAGCTGTTTCTTTATTGCATTTTGTATCATTTCAGAAAGTCCATTTGTGTGACTCCCAGTGTCTTCCATTTCTGTGTCTCTTGGGTTTGTTCTTTGTGGGCTGGGTGACTGAGACTGCCTCTTGGTCTTTTGTTTTGTCATTTTCTTCTAGAACCTATGTGGCTCTGTGTCCAGCGAGTTCCGCCGGGCTTTCCCCTGAGGTTTGCACTGATTCTTGGGTCGTGCTGAATCGCGGGACCTGGTAGAGGTGGTCCTGCATGCAGCAAGGAAGGGCAGCCTCCTGGCGCATGTGGGTAGAGCCTCCACCTTAACTGGGTGGGTACCAAGTCCTCCCAGTCCCAGGGAGCTAGGCAGAGTGTACCCTGGAGTGACACCACCCAGACCCTGGGTCTGTCTGCAAGCTCAACGCAACAGCTGTGCCAGGGCAAGCCTGGCCAAGTCCCAGGCCTACAGTGCCAGGAGCAACCCAGCTGGGTGAGGGTCCGTGAGCTCTGGGATGCCACACACATAAGCCGCTCCTCTGAAATATGGAACTCGTGTGAGCTCTGCACTCTGGTGGGGGGAGCCCAAGTCCTCCAAGTTCCTGCAGCTATGTTGGTCAGTCCCCAGTGAGCAGCCCTGGGGTCCTGGGCTGATCTGGGCTGGGCTCCACACCTCTGTGTCCTGCGAGGTTGGCCGGGCGCTCCCCCAAGGGTCACGCTGATTCTTGGGTCGCACTGAATCTTGGGACCCGGTAGAGTTGGGTCCTGTGTACAGCAAGGGAGGGTGGCCTCCCGGGGCATGTGGGTGGAGCCTCTGCCTTAACTGGGTGGGGGCCAAGGCCTCCCGGTCCCAGGGAGCTAGGCAGAGTGCACCCCAGAGTGATGCCGCCCAGACCCCGGGTCTCAAAAATTTTAGATTTAATAATGAACTTCAGCAGTGTAATACAAGCTTAACATACAAAAATAATTAACATTTTTATACACCACTGATGAACATGAGAAGGAAACTGTGAATGTAATACCATTTTTCCTGTAGCTTCAAGAAAAAACGAAATACCTAGAATTTAAGCTATCCAAAGATGTGAAAGATGTCTATAAAGAAAACTGAAATACTCTGAAAAAGGAGATTGAAGAGGATATCAGAAAATTGAGAGATATTTTCTGCTTCTGGATAGACAGAATCAACATTGCCAAAATGGTCATATTCCCAAAACTATAATATAGATTCAATGGAGTTCCAATCAAAATACCAAAGCACACATCACAGACCTTGAAAAAATAATTCTAAAATTCATATGGAAGCAGAAGAGACCCAGAATAGTAAAAGCAATTTTTGGCATCAAGAGCAAAACAACAGTCATAGAAATACATGAGTTCAAGTATGACACAAATCGATGATGATAAAAATAGCATAGTACTGGAACAAAAACAAATATACATTTAGTAACGGAACAGTATAGAAGATATAGAAATGTTCCCTAACTTATTTAGCTATTTCACCTTCAACATAGGGCCCAAAACCTTGTATTGAATGAAAGGGCCTATTCAACAAGTGGTGCTGAGAAAACTAGTTATCTTGCAGAAGATTGAAACTGAACACTTATATCTTACTGTATATTAAATTAAAATAAAAATGAATCAAAGATTCAAATATTAAAGCAACTGGAATACAAAAATAGGTAAAACCCGTGAAAACATAGGTGCAGGAAAGAATTTTCTAAACAAAACCTCAATTGCACAAAAATAACACAAGAATAAACAAACTGGTTTATATCAGACTAAAATGTTTGTGTACAGGAAAAGATTTAATCAGTAGAGAGAATAGGCAGCCTACATAATGGCAGTGTATTTCCAGTAATTCCTCAGACAGAGCACTAACATTTAGAATATTCAAAGAACTAAAAAATATTAAGCCACCTCAAATTAAAGATCTAGTGGAGAAATGGGCAAGAGAAATGAATAGATGCTTCACAGAGGAAGAAACACAAATGACTAACGAATATACGAAAAAATGCTCACCATCTCTAAACATTAGAGAAATACAAATTAAAACAATGGTAAGATTACCTCTTATCCCAGAAAAAAGTGGCAATCATCAGGAAATCAAATAATAACAAATACTGGATTGGTTGTTATGAAAAAGAAACTGTTCTTCACTCCTTGTGGGAATATAACCTAGTACAACCATTATGTAAACCATTATGGATATTTCTCAATCAACTGAAATTATAAATTCCACATGACCCAGGTATCCTTCTGTTAGGTATCTTCCTCAAAGCTTATGACATCATACTCCAGGGGTGCCTGTATATCAATGTTTATAACATCACAACTCATAATAGCTAAATCCTAGAAACAGTCTATATACCAACCAAAGATGACCAGATAAAGAAAACATAGCACCTATGTATAATGGAATACTACTCTGTCACAAAGAATGATAAATATGAGATATTTGTAGGAAAATTTATGTCCCTGGAAAATATAATGAGTGAAATAAACCAGACACACAAATGGTATGGTACATATGGTATTTCCATTTGAGTGAGGTAAAGTACAAAGAGAATAATGAAGGATGGATAAAAGGAGAATAGGAGATGGACTTGTTGCAGTAGAAAATAGTCTAAAGGAAAAAGCATGGGGTCATTGAAGAGAAGGGAGGGGGAAATAAGTAGAATAAAGATATGCCATGTACAGGAACCTAACAACCTCAACTAATGTAAACGTTATATACCTTAACATGAGCTAAGAACAATAATATCAACAAGAACAAAAGATGGAATGGAGAATTGGAGAAGGAAAGAGGATGGGGAAGGGTAGAGAATTCAAAGAAAAGAAACAAATTGTGGTATGTACATGTAACTACTCCTCAAGATGATTGTAAACTACATGAATTGCAAACATGCACTAATAAAATTTAAAAAATAAATGACCAATTGAAATGGAGAGATAGTTCTTAAAAGAAGTACAAATGGCTAATAAGTCCATTTAAAAGGGTTCAGCATCATTGACTTTTAGAGATCAAAACAATATTGAGACTATCTTAATGCAGAAAGAGTAGCTAACATTAAGAACTCAAAAGAATGCTGATGAGGATGTGGGAGAAAATAACTCTTCTATATTCTTGGTGGGAATGTAAACTAGTATAACCACCATGAAAATCAATATGGAGATTCCTCAAAAGACTGAAAATAAAAATTCTATTTGACCCAGCTATACCTTTTCTGGGTATTTTCCCAAAAGTATTAAAGCCTCATGTTACTATGATATATGTATATCAATGTTTATAGCAGCATAATTCATAATAATGGCCTAAGTACCCTTCAACAGATAATGGACAAATAAAATATGGTGTGTATATATACAAGAGAGTATTACTCAGTCATAAAGAGGAATACATTTGAGCCATTTGTAGGGAAATGGATGCACTTTGATGCTCTAATTTATCTGAAATAAATCAGATGTAGAAAGTTAAGTATCACATAGTTTCTCTGATATGAGAAACTTAAGTTTAAAATAATCTAAGGAACAAATAAAAGACTTTAGAAAATAAAAACAGGGAGGTAAAAAGTATGGTGATGGAAAGGGAATGTATTCCTAGAGATAGAGGCAAGGTTTGAGAGGGAAATATAAAGATTTGATATCTATACATACCTATTCCACAAAATGAATATATTTATTTTCTATCCTAAGCATGTGCCAATAAAGAACAAAGAACATTTGGCTCTAATTAGGCACAAAATAGCTGCATATATATTTATCTCTGTATCCTCCTTATATGTGTCATTCACTTTAATAAACAATAAGCATTATTTCAATTGATCTTTAGACTAAAATGAACACTAATAAAAGACAAATGAGATCCCTGTCTTGGTTTTAATGTCTTTTTTTTTAAAACAGCACTGGCAATTCAACCCAGAATGCTTAGCATGCCAAGTAAATGCTTTACCACTGATCTATATGCCAAGTTCCAAGGCATTAATGTCTTAGCTTTGCTCATTTGTGTTTCTATTTGTGAAATAAGCAGCATTTCCTTTCTCTATGTAACTGTGGGCTATATGAGGTTAAATGAGATATTTGAAATGCCTTTCTAAAAAGGCAGTATTAATGTTCAACAAATAATTGTCCTTGTAAAAAAAAGTCACAGAAAAAAATTATTTGTAATCCTTCCCCCCAACTGATGATGTATCTAATACAAATACAAAATGTGCAAAAAATCAATTTCAGAAACATGGCATAGGTAATATAAAAATAGAAAAATATTTGAATAGGTACTTCAAAAGAAGACATTTGAAATTCAATAAATATGTAAAAGATGGTAAAGTACTTTAGTCATCAATTCATTGCAAATTACAGTCACAATGACATACTAACATATTTTGAGCCAAAATTGTTAAAATGAGAATGACAGAGAATATCAGGGGCAACTGGATCATATGGGAATATTATTCTGGAAAACCATCTCACATTATCTTCTAAAAGCTAAACATATGCATACTCTAAACCCAGCTATTGCACTCCTAGCTACTCATTCAACATAAATGGCATTATATTATCAAGAGAGGACATGTACAATAATTCACATATCAATACTATTCATAATAGTTAAACAATGGATGCAAATTCCCATTAACACTATGGAAAAAGTAAAAATTTATGAAGAGATCATTTATGTCATGGTTTCTCCTTCCCCCAATAGATTTATTCATCTGGGTTAGGATTCTTTCTAACCATTCTCACTATTTTCTACATATTTGTGTTGACATTCTCCATTGTGTACAGTTCATATGTAAAGTATGGGAAAGAAAAGTATCTGTACAAATTCTTTGAATATGGTAATAGAACCCTGGTATTTCCTTGAAAATATTTTTCAGATTTGTGAAAAGTTCTGCAGCAGAACAAAGTGTATTCGTGTGTGTGTGTTACTAAGATTTAACCTAGGGGCTTATGCATGGTAGGCAAGTGCTCTGACCCCAAGCTATATTCTCAGGCCTAAAATATCATTCTTCTTTAACATTTAGCAAGTGTACCTTGTTGTAGACAGACAAGAAGACTGCAAGTACCTCTGAAAAGGAAAATATAAAAAATGTTGAGTAGAGAGGGAGCACAGAGATGAAACCACATAAATGTGCAGTGCTTTTGACCTACTCTCAAATAACAATGGTCTTGCTTATAAAATATCGTGCTTGCTGATGTCCTTGGAGGAAAATGTACTATAAAGTTCAATAAGGTCTCAATTTTAAAGGAATTCACTTTCAATAGCTTTTCAAGAACCCAAACAGCAGCTGGTACAATTGTCCTCTGTTGTTTCCTTGGAGACCTCATACTCCTCATAAGAGCAGAGACTCAACGTCTTGTTGGCTGTGACCTTGTATGCACAGATGCTTACTTGTAACCAAAACTAATGGGATATCTCAGTATTCTGAATAAAGTAAAGAACAGTAAAACAGCATTGCTTAGACATGGCTGAGGTAAAATCTCAAATTTCTTTTAAGAAATTAAATAAATCCTATCAGAGACAGGAGATGGATACGTTTTGTTCTGTATCTTAGAGCAATAGGATATTGTATGTGTTTGATTCTGTTCTTAGTTTTAAATCTTTCATAATCTCTCAACTAGCCATGCATCTATGGAATGCAAGCTAATTTGCATATTTAGAAAAGATTGGATTTTATGTATAATCAAGGCAGAGATTTTAATCTTTCAAACTTGTTTTCTGTTAGTAAAGAAGGGCAGCAGGTTGCTCCATTTGCTATTGCCTAATCACATCCCACACTCCTATTTGTCTTTATTTTCTGTTATATAGCATTCAACATTTACTCGCTCACATGACTGCCAATTTAACCTCTGCCATCCCACCCCTTTCTGTTCTCTGCCTTCCTTCCTTGTATTCAATTATTTCCTTCTTTCCTAATCATGGTGGTAGACATCTTTATTGTGCCTTTGCCAATTACATATGGAGCTTTGTAAAAATATGTGCTTGTGGGAATTGGAGGTTGTGACTAGCTGCATACAGGATTTGTATGGATAGGTGTAAACATCTCATAATGATGCTAGGGTATACATTATGTGTATTAAAGACATTCACAGATGCTCCAAATTGCAGAGGAAAATAATTATTTAAAAAATGATCCTGTTTTCAATCCTTCTCTTTTTTGATCAAAGTCATTTGGAAATTCTGTGTCATGATTTTCAGTGTGATTTGAAGAGGTTGGTACCTCCTCAGTTTGACATTTCTACTGATATTGTTTGGCTAAAATGTGGGGTTTTGGATGAAGAGGATAAAGTCAAAGGTCAACTTCACATGTATCACAGGCATGTCACATATAAAAACATTCAAAATGACACATTGGCCGGCTTGGGCTACAACGCGAGTGCAAGGCCGGCCTGAGCTACATAGTGCGATCCTGCCTCAAAGCAACCAGGGCTGGGAGTTTGTCTCAGTGCCTTAAGCGCCTGCCCTGGCAGGTGCGAGGTTGTGAGTTCAATCGCTGGTGCCGCGAAAAAAAAAATGACACATTGAAATGAACCTCATACTTAATTTAATATTCTGTTGTTGACATCTTCATATTTTTAATAATTTTCTGTATGAAATTTTGTTGTTTAAGTGTAATTGAATAGAATAATTGGGCATATATATGAGCATAGGAAATACATGTAACATGCATATCAAACACCATTTCACCCTATTTGCATGTAATGTTCACGATACCCCAAAGCTGAGAATTTTTGTGCATCTACCAACATAAATAAGAAACATGTTATATAGGAAGGCCAGGTTTTCCATGTCTTAAGAATTTGCTGCTAGCCCTGAAAGAAGGCAAGAGCATTCTGAGAAAGCATGAAGTATCAAAGAGTCCTATGGGACCCTTCCTTTTTGATGTTACTTCCCCATATCATCTATTTACTCTGAAAACAATGCATGTAAGACAAAAAGAAAGATTGAACAAATCATAGGTCATTTTCTTTTCAGCTCTCCCATATTGAATAGTAAGCTGAAGATAGCATTTGTAGAATACAGGTTTAATAAGAAGTTAAAAAAATTTAAGTTGGTTTTGTGCAGTGTTTATAATGTTCTGATAAGAAAATGCAAGTGTATGTATGGGGTATGAAATATGTATTATGTCAATTTGGTGATTTCACATATAAGTTCATTGCAGTTATATTTATCTGAAATTGGCATTGCACAATATAATGATGAAAGATAAGATTTGTGGTAATAGTTTTTAAATTATGATTTAGAATGACATTAACTACTAAACAGAAACTGTTGAAAGTCAAGAAAGAAAATGGTGGCAGAGTCCCAATGAAAAAGAGAAAAACTTTCTGTAATGACATTTTTAAAAAGAAAAAGTCATGTGTTTTTATTTTTACCAGTCCTTGCTAATTATGTGGCTGGCCCTCTTCAAGTCTGATAGTATTATTTTCTCAGTGAGGATTGGGGATATCCATTTTCACTCAGTGTAACTTGACTGAAGAATATTTCAGTGTTTAAAAACAACAGAACAAAATCAAATTTTTCTCCTTATTAACTGATAATTCATGTAATATCATTATTGTGAAATGTCTTCATTGGATTCACAGGCCCTACCCATTAGAGCCACATGACTATAGGATGACATTTGAAATGAGTTCAAAGTGAAAATTACCCAGTTTGCTCATTTCCTTAGTTATAGTCTCATTTTTTTTGTTCTTTATGGCAAAAAAATTCAAAACAAAGTAATAGGAGAATATCGATAGTTAATATATTGCATGCTGCTGTCTTCAAAATAGTTACTCAGAGTAAAAGATGTGGGCATAAATATTCTCCAAACAATATTAGCACAAACATTTCTTTTCAATGAACTAAAAGACACTAGTATTATAACTACCTTGTATTTTTTCTCCTTTTCCAATACTTCCTTTCTCATTTTTCACACCATAGTTCCTCTTTTCCTTTGAACGGTTTATTCTCACTTCACAATAGTGATTGTGTATTTTGGACCTTACTCTTTTAGTTTGTAACATCAGGGACACAATATGATGTTCACATATGTGAGTCTTATATAATTAATTTATCAGTATGGTCTCAAGTTGCACCTATTTATCTATAAAAGTTTCAAGTTTATTTTATGGCTCAGTAGTACTCCATTGTATAAAAAAAACCCACATCTTTTTTATTCGTTCCTCGATTGATGGGCATTTGGGTTGTTTCTAAGATTTAGCTATTACAAACTATGCTGCCATAAACATGGGTGCACATATATTACTGTGCTATGATATTTTAAATTCTTCTGGGAATATACCTAGAAGGGAAATAGTTGAGCCAAATAGGATCTCTAATCCTAGCTTTTTGATGAATCTCCAAACTGATTTCCACAGTGCTTGCACCATTCTATGCTTCCACCAAAAGTTCAGAAGGGTTCTTTCTGCCTAACAGTCCCTCTAGTATTTGTTGTTGGTTGATTTCTTTTTTTTTATTTGAGCGAAGAAAAACAAAACAAACCAAAACAACAACAACAAAAAAGACGACATATATAGTACGAACAACAAGCAAAAGAGACAAGCATACAACTAGAGTAAATACACAACATTGCAGGTTTACACAACCGGAAGATAGAAGCTTGACAATGGTTGCAATATTGCGCATGGTTATCTTTAAAATGGTTGATTTCTTGATGTTAGCCATTCTTTCTGGAGTGAGATAGAATCTCAGTAATGTTTTAATTTACATCTCTTTAGTGAACAATGTCGTTGAACATATTTTCATATATTTATTTATCATTTGTATGTCTTCATTTGAGAAGAGCATATTCATTTCAGATGCCCATTTTAGGACTGGGTCTTTCAATTTGGTGGTTCTGATTTTTTCAACTATTTATCTGTTCTAGATATAGGCTCTTTGCTGAGGGACAAATGACTAAAATTTTTTCACACTCTGGGTGTTCTCTTTTCAAACTATTGGTGATTTCTTTTGCTGTTTAAAACATTTTATTAAGATGACATCCCATTTGGTGATTCTTTCTAGTATTTCCTGTGAAATTTGACCTTTGTTCATTAAGTGTCTGCCTATACTTATGTCTTCAAGATTTCTACCTATTTTCTATTCCACCAAATTTAGTGTTTCTGTTTTAATATGGAGAATTTTGACTCACTTTGACTTTAGTCTAATGCATGGTAATAGACATGGGTCTAGAGTTAGTTTTAGCATGTGGAAAGCCATTTTGTTTAGCACCACTTATTAAAAATTCTAGCTTTCTTCCACTGAATATGTTTAGTCCATTTGTCAAAGGTAAGGTGGCTGAGTGTGTTTGAAGTTGTGTATGCATCTTCTAATCTGTTTCTCTGATACTAAGGTATGGTTTTTTTTGCCAGTACCATGCTGATTTTATTACAGTACCTTTGCAGTATAATTTCAAGTCATGTGATGCCCCTGACTGGCCTTTGTTGTCCTGAATATCTTTTGCTATTCTAGGCCTCTTCTCTTTTCAAATGAATTTTAGGAATGTTTTCTATAGTTTTGTGAGGTATGCTAATGGTATTTTGATTGGAATTGCAATAAATCTGTATAAAAACTTTGGAAGTAAGACCATTTTCACTATGTTGGTTTTTCCTATCCATGAGCAAGAGGCATCTTTCTATTCTCTGATATTTTGTTCAAAATTCTTTTTCAGGGTACTATAATTTTCAATTCATAGAATTATTTAACTTCCTTTTAAGATTGATTAATAAGTATTTCATATTTTTCGTGCTACTGTGAAAGTTGTGGTTTCCCTAATTTCTCTCTCAGTAAATTTTTTGGTATTTTAAAGGAAGAAAACAATAAAAACAATGATATAGTTTCAAAACAAATAATAGGAAATTAAAAGTGGTTAATTACATATTGTTATCTTCAAAGTAGTTGCTCTGATTGCAAGATATAGGCATGCAAATTTGATCTAACAATATAAACACAAACCGTTCTATTCAATTAATTAACAGAAATTAGTAGTATAATTCTCTTAGCTTTCTTGTGTGGATATATCTATCTTTATATCTATTTCTTTTTCCATTCTTCTTTTCTCATTTTCTACATCCTAGTTGTTCTTTTTTTAAAGCAGTTTCTTGCCCTTTCACTACATCTATTGTACATTTTGAATCTTATTTACTATTTCAGTTTCTTGTACTGGGAGACAATACGATATCTGCACATACAAATCTGTAAATCTACATTTCTTTTGGTGGAATTTTTAGGATATTCTATGTATTGTATCATATCATTTGCAAATAATGATAATTTAATATCTTCCTTCCCTATTCTCATTCCTTGTATTTCATTCTCTTTCTAATGGCTCTAGTGAATATTTAAAGAACTATATTGCATAGGAGTGGTGGTAGTGGATATTTTTATCTTCTTCCTAATTTTAGAGTAAAAACTTTCAGTTTTTTGATCATTTGGTAAGATGCTAGCTGTTGGTTTGTCATTGATGGTTTTTACCAGATTGAGATAAAGACTTTCTACTCCAATTTTTCTGTAAGGCTTTTGTCAGGAATGAGTTTTGAATTTTGTCAAATGCTTTTTATACACCTTTTGAGATGACCTTGTGATTTTTGTCTTTGGCTGTATTAATATGGCGCATTTTGAAACATCCCTACATGACTGTGATAAATTCTACTTGACCATGATTCATAATCTTCTTGATTATTTGCTGGATTCTGTTTTCCAGTCGCTAATGGAAGATTTTTGTATCTATGTTCACTGGGGAGATTGGCCTGTGGTTGTCTTTTTGGTTGGGAAATCCTCTGGTTTTGGTATCAGGGTAATAATTGCTTCCAATTATCATTTTGGAAGTATTGCTTCCCTTTCAAATTCACTATTGAGTTTCTGCATTAGTGGCTTTACTTCTGTAAATTTCTTGTAGAATTCAACAGTGAACCCATTGGGACAGTATTACTTAATTGTTAAGTTTTTAAATACATTTTGCATTCAGTGAATAATATTGTGTTATTTAGAAATTTTATGTCTTCTTGATTCAGTTTTGCCAATTCACATTTGTGTAGGAATCTGTCTATTCTGTGTTTTCTATCTTATTAGAGTGCATGTTCTTGAAATAGGTATTGATGATCTTCTGAATTTCAGTAGGATCCATTGTGATTTTCCCCTTTTGATTCTTAATTGATTGAATTTGAGTCTTTTTTTTTACTCTTCTTGATGAAGTTTGCTTTATCAATTGGTTTACCAATTTTATTTAAGCTTTCAAAGAAACCATCATTCAATTCATTGATTCTGTGTATTGTCTACTTATCTAATTTGCATTAATTTCTGCTCATATCTTTATGATTTTCTGCATCATTCGAGATTTGGATTTGATTCATTTTCCTTTTTCTAGAAGAAGAATTGCATCTTTACAATTGTGTTACTTTGAGGTTCAACATTGTGTTCTTTATTTGAGCTTGTTCTGTTTGCCTGAGGTGCAAATTCATCACTATAAATTTCCCTTGTAGGATTGCTCTCTTTGTTCCCATAAGTCCCAGTATGTTGTTTCAGAGCTATCATTTAATTGTAGATACTGCTTAATTTCTTCTGGTTTTAATGTTAAAGAGAGAAAGACAAAACAAAAAATACAAGAAACAAAAAAGACAAATAAACAACAATAACCCCCCCAAAAAATAACAATATTGGCTTTCAAACCAACGTGGTAGAAACTTAACAAAGGTTGTTATTTTGCATAATTATCTTCAAAGGAGTTACTAAGATTACCAAATGTAGACATAAAAAATTGATCTAAACAGATAAGCATTAACAGTTTTGTTCCAAGAATTAATAGAGTAGTACAATCATCTTAGCTATCTTAAGTGTATATATACAAATTCATCTTTTTTTTTTTCTTTTCCTGCTGTCTTTTCTTCTTTTCCCTATCCTAGTTATTTTTCCCCTTGGAACAGTTTCTTACCCTTTCACAATATTTATTGAAGATTTTATATCTTATTTACTCTTTCAGTTTCTTACACTAAGGAGACAATAAGGTATTTACACATGTGAGTTTGATTTATTTCACTTATGAGTATGGTTTCAAGTTACATCCATTTACCTACAAAAGGCTCAATGTGATCCTTCTTTAAAGCTGTGTAGTACTTCATTGTATAAAAATATCACATCATTTTTATCCATTCTTTGATTGATGGGCACTTGGGTTGTTTCCAAGATTTGGTTATTATAAATTGTGTTGCTAAAAACATTGGTGCGCATCTATCACTGTGGCATGATATTTTCAATTCTTCTGGAACTATGCCCAGAAGCAGGATAGCTGGGTCAAATGGGACCTCCAATTGCAGGTTTTGAGGAACCTCCAGATTGATTTCCACAGTGGTTGCACCAGTCTACACTCCCACTAACAGTAAACAAGAGTTCCTTTTCCCCCACAGACTCTCCAGCATTTGCTAGTGGTTGTTTTCTTTAACCTAGCCATTCATTATGGAGTGAGATGGAATCTCAGTGTTGTATTAATTTTCATTTTTCTAATGGTCAATGATGTTGGACATTTTTTCATGTATTTATTTGCCATTTCTATTTCTTCATTGTAGAAGTGTGTATTCTCAAATTCCCATGTTTGGGTTTGGTCTTTGAATTTTGGGGCCCTGATTTTTTTAAATTCTTTATATGTTCTAGATACAAGTCATTCGTCTGAGGGACAGTTGAATAAGACTTTTTCCAACTTTGTGGGTTTCCTTTTCACTTGGTTGGAGATTTCTTTTTTTTTTTTTTTTTTTTGCGGCACTGCGTATTGAACTCACAACCTTGCGCTTGCCAGGGCAGGCGCTTAAGCCCCTGAGCCAAACTCCCCAGCCCTGGTTTTTTGAGGCAGGGTCGCACTATGTAGCTCAGGCTGGCCTTGCGCTCGCATTGTAGCCCAAGCCGGCCTCGAACTCACAACGCTCCACCTACCTCAGCCTCCCGAGTGCTGGGATTAAAGGCGTGCGCCACCTACCTCAGCCTCCTGAGTGCTGGGATTAAAGGCGTGCACCACCACGCCCGGCTGGGTTGGAGATTTCTTTTGACATGCAAAAACCTTTTAATAAGATGAGATTCCAGTTGTTGATTCTGGGAAGTATTTCCCATGCAGTTTGATTTTTGTTCATGAATTCTCTGCCTCCTGCTATGTCTTCAAGGATGCTACTTACTTTGTATTCCAGCAGATCTCTGTTTTAATATTTAGATCTTTGATCCATTTTGACTTCAGTATAGTGTATGGTGACAGCCATGGCTCCAGTTTTAGTTTTCAGCATATGGAAAGCCAGTTTTTCCAGCACCACTTATGAAAGAGGGTATCTTTCTTCCAGTGAACATGTTTGGCCCCTTTATCAAAGATAACGTGGCTGAGTATGTTTGTGGTTGTGGTTGAATCTTCTACTCTATCCCATGGATCTTCAGGTCTATTTTTATGCCAGTACTGTACTGATTTTATCACAGTAGCTTTGTAGTATATCTTCAAGTCAGGGATTGTGATGCTTCCTGTCTTGCCTTTGTTGTTGAGAAATGCCTTTGCTATTTGAGGTCTCTACTGGTTCCAGATGTTAATTTTTAATATTTTTAAAATAGAATAAAACAAAACAAAATGGAATAAAGCAGATCAGAACAGAATAATACAAACAACACAGGACTTCAAAACAAGACAAAACAACAGTGGCTACTATAATGCCACTTATTTTCTTTGAAATAGTCGTCCATATCTTCACATACAATAAATTCAAACAAAATAAAATAGTATAAAACCAATCAAACAAAAGAATGAAAGCATTACAGGTCTTCAAAAGCAGACAATAGGAAATCAACAACAGGTACCATAATTTTTCTTGTTCTCTTCAGAATAGGTGTCCATACCCTCACACATATTGAAATCAAATAATAGAAAACAGACTAGAACTAATCAAAACAAAGAATAAAAGCATAGTAAGACTTCAAAACAAGATGATAGGAAATCAGCAATGGCCACCATAAATATCTCATTTTTCTTCAAAATAGCTGTTCATATCATCACACATAATAAAACCAATTCTTGGAAATGCTTTAGGAGAAATTCTAGGCATGGATAGTCCTATACATGTACATCCACCATTTGTATATTAGAGGAACAAAACAAAACAAAACAAAGTTTGAGAAGAACAAGAAATAAAAAGAGAGAAATACATAACAATAACAGAAAACGCAAACAATAACAATATAGGCTTTCAAACCAAGGTGGTAGAAACATAACACATCATTATTTTGCATAGTTATCTTCAAAAGAGTTGCTCAGATTACCAGATATATACATACAAAATTGATCTGATCCTAGGAATGTTAACTGTTTTGTTTCAAGAACTATTAGAGTTAGTAGTACAATCAACTTAACTATTTTAAGTGCATATATACAAATTTATACCTTTTTTCCTTCTCGTTTGTTCTTTTCTCCTTTTCCCTATCTAAGTTATGTTTCCCTTTGAGCAGTTTTTTATCCTTTCACAATGTTTATTGAATATTTTGTATCTTATTTACTCTTTTGGTTTCTTACACTAGGGAGACAATATGGTATTTACACATGTGAGTTTGATTTATCTCACTTATGAGTATGGTCTCAAGTCACATCCATTTACCTATAAAAGGCCCAATGTGACCCTTCTTTAGAGTTAAATAGTACTCCATTGTATAAAAATATATCCTTTTTTATCAGTTCCTCAGTTGATGAGCATTTGGGTTGTTTCCAAGATTTGCTATTACAAATTGTACTGCTATAAGCATGGGTGCACATATATCTCTGTTGTATGATGTTCTCAATTCTTCTGGGACAATGAGCAGAAGCAGGATGGCTGGGTCAAATGGGACCTCCAATCCAAGCTTTTTGAGAAAACTTCCCACTGATTTCCACAGTGGTTGTACCAGTCTACATTCACCACAGTGCAGAAGACTTCATTTTTCAGGGCTGGGAGTTTGGCTCAGTAGCTTAACAACCTGCCTGGCAGGTGTGAGGTTGTGAGTTCGATTCCCAGTGCCAAAAAAAAAAAAAAAGGAAAAAAAAAGAAGAAGAGTTCCTTTTTCCTCACAACCCCTCCTGTATTTTTTATTGGTGGCTTTCCTGAACTTGGTCATTCATTCTGGAGTGAGATGGAATCTCAGTGTTGTTTTAATTTGCATTTCTCTAATGAGCAATGATGCTGAACATTTTTTCATGTATTTATTTGCCATTTCTATTTCTTCAGCTGAGAAGTATGTATTCATCTCAGATGCTCATTTTTGGATTTGTTCTCTTAATTTCAGGGGCCTGATATTTATTAATTCTTTATATGTTCTAGATAGAAGTCATTTGTCTGAGGGACAGTTGAATAAGACTTTTTCCCACTTTGTGGGTTTCCTTTTCACTCAGTTGGAGATTTCTTTTGATATGCAAAACATTTCAGTAAGATGAGATTCCAGTTGTTGATTCAGGGAAGTATTTCCCATGCATTTTTATTTCTGTTCATGAATTATCTGCCTCCTGCTATGTCCTCAAGGATTCTACCTAATTTGTCTTCCAGCACAATTAGTATTTCTGTTTTAATATTTAGATCTTTGATGCAGTTTGACTTTAGTTTAGTGCATGGTGATAGGCATGACTGCAGTTTTAGTTTTCAGCATATGGAAAGCCAGTTTATCCAGTGTCACTTACTAAGGAGGCTATCTTTCTTCCAGTGAATATGCTTGGCCCCTTTGTTGAAGATTAGGTGGCTGAGTGTGTTTGTGGTTGTGGTTGTATCTTCTAATCTATTCCATTGACCTTCAGGTCTGCTTTTATTCCAGTGCCATGCTGATTTTATCACAGTACATTTGTAGTATAACTCCAAGTCAGGGATTGGGATACTTCCTGTCTTGCCTTTGTTGTTGAGAACTGCCTTTGCTATTCTAGTTCTCTTCTGGTTCCAGATGAATTTTAGGATAATTTTCTGTAGTTCTCTGAGGTATGTTAACAATATTTTGATTGGAATTGCGTTAAATCTGTATAACAACTTTGTGAGAATGGTCCTTTTCACAATGTTCGTTCTTCTTATCCATGAACAGGGAATATCTTTACATTTTCTGAGATTCTCTTTGATTTCCTGTATCAGAGTATTGTAATTTTCACTGTACCAAACTTTTATTTCCTTCATTAGATTGATTCCTAAGTTTCATTATTTGCATGCTTTTGTGAAGGGTGTGGTTCCTCTTCTCTCTCAGTAAGTTTTTCATTGTGTACAGGAATACTGTTGATTTTTGATTGTTGACTTTGTACCCAGCTGCATTACTGAATTTGGTTATTACATATGGAAGTCTTTCAATGGAGTTTTGGTGGTATTCTATGTAGAGAATCATGTCATCTACAAATAATGATAATTCAACTTCTTCCTTTCTATCCTTATTCCTTTAATTTCTGTCTCTTGTCTAATTGCTCTGCCTAACTTTTCCAGCACTAAATTGACTAGGAGTGGTGATAGTGGACATCCTTGACTTGTTCCTAATTTTAGAGTGAAAGCTTTCAGGTTTTGACCATTTAATATGATGCTGGGTGTTGGTTTTTAATAAATGGCTTTTATCAGATTGAGGTAAGACCACCTATTCCAAATTTCCATAGAATTCTTATGAATGAGTGTTGGACTTTATCAAAAGCTTTTTCTGCAGCTACTAAGATTGTCATGAGACTTTTATGTTTGGCTCTATTGATATGGTGCATTACGTTTATTGATTTGTGTATGTTGAACCATCCCTGCATTCCTGGGATGAATCCCACTTGGTCATGGTGTATAATCTTCTTGATGATTTTCTGTACTCATTTTGCCAGTATTTTATTGAGGATATTTGCATCTATGTTCTTTAGGAAGATTGGCCTGTAGTTCTTCTTTTAGGTTGGGTTTTTCTATGGTTTTGGTATTAGGGTAATACTTGCTTCCAGAAATGGTTTAGGGAGAATTGCTTCCATTTCTATTTCTTTGAAGAGTTTGAGGAGTGTTGGCATTAAATCTTCCTTGCGTTTCTTGTAGAATTCAGCAATGACTCCATCAGGGCCTGGACTTTTCTTGGTTCGTAAGGTTCTAATTACATTTTCAATTTAATTAACTGAGATTGGGTTATTCAGCAGTTTTACATCTTCTTGATCCAGCTTTGGTAATTCATGTGTTTCTAGGAATCTCTCCATTTCTTCTGTTTTATTGGACCTATGTGAGTAAAGTTTTTCGAAGTAGGTGTTGATGAACTTCTGTATTTCCACAGTCTGTAGTGATTTTACCCTTTTCATTTCTTATTGCATGAATTTGAGCTTTTTCTTTCCTTTTTAAAATAAGGTTTGCTAGGGGCTTATCAGTTTTATTTGTTCTTTCAAAGAACCAGTGCTTCATTTTGTTAATTTTTTGTATCATTTTCTTAGTTTCTACTGTGTTAATTTCTGCTCTGATTCTTATAATTTCCTCCCTTCTTTTGGTTTTGTGCTTGACTTGCTCCTCTTTTTCTAGATGTTTGAGGTTTAACATCAGATGGTTTTTTGTGTTCATTCTGTTTTCCTGATGTGGGAATTCACAGCAATAAATTTCCCTCTGAAGACCAATTTCATTGCCTCCCACATGTTCCAGTAAGCTGTTTGTATTTTCGTTTGCTTGTAAATATTTTTTAATTTCTCCTTTAATTTTCGCTGTCACCCACTGATTTCTCAGGAGTGTATTATTTAATTCCCATGTGTTTGTGTAGTTTTTGCAGTTTCTTTTGTCATTAATCTACAGTTTCATGGCACTGTGGTCAAATAATATGCACGGAATAATTTGGATTATTTTTGCCTTTACTTAAGCATGCTCTATGGGCTAGTATGTATTTTATTTTAGAGAGTATCCCGTGTAAAGCTTCGAAGAGTGTATATTCTGATGTTGTTGGGTAGAACATGCTGGACATGTCTACTAAGTCTATTTTTTCACAGGTTTGATTCAGATCTGTTATTTCTTTGCTGACTTTTTGTCTAGTTGATCCATCTGTTTGTGTAATGAGGTCTTAACATCTCCTATTATAATTGTGTTATTGCTTATTTAATTTTTCATTTCTATTTATATTTGTTTATACAGATAGATACTCCCATATTTGGTGCACATATATTTAGGATTTTTATCTCTTCCTCTTGAAATTTTCCCTTCCAGTACGTAGTGACTTACTTCATCTCTTTTGATCATTCTTGGTTTGAAGTTCACATTGTCTGCAAACAAAATAGCTACCCCTGCTTTTGGGGGCAGTTCCTGTTGCATGAAGTATTGTTTACCATCTTTTGACTTTCAGTCTATGCATTTCCTTTTGTGTTAGATGGGTTTCTTGAGTACAGCATATTGTTGGATATTATTTCTTGATCCATTGTGCCAGTCTGTTTTTTTAATTGGTGAATTGATGCCATTTACATTAATGGCTATAAGTGATATATGTTGGCTTATTTTTGTCATGTTTTCTTTCTGGTGCTGGTTCTTTCCTTACCCCTCTGTTCAATTAGTTGCCAAACTTGGTGGTTTTATTCTGTTGGTGTTCTTGTAGTCGTAGTTTTTGTTATGCCTATCTAGAATATCTTTCAGTATTCTTTGCAGGGTTAGTTTGGTGGTCCTGAAGTTCTTAAGCTGTTCTTTGTCATGGAAGTATCTTATTTCTCCATCAATTTTGAAGGAAAGTTTTGCGGGTTGCATCTGAGTTGAACATCATTTTTCCTTAGGATTTGAAATACTTCATTCTATGTTTTTCTTGACTTGGTTGTTTTTGTGAAGAAATCTGCTGTGATTCTGATGTTCTTTCCTTTACAGGTGATTTTTTTGCTTTTCTCTAACAGCTTTCAATATTCTGTTCTTATGTTAAATATCTGGGATGTCAATTATTTTATGCCTGGGTGTAGCTTTATTTTGGTTATGGTCATTGGAATACTATATGCTTCACTTATCTGTATGTCAGTTTCTTTTCCCATGTTTGGGAAATTTTCTGCTATTATGTCTGTAAATAGTCTTTTTAAATCATTTCTGTTGTCACTGTTTTCATTAGTACCTATCAACTTATATTGTTTTTCTTTGCATCGTCTTGCAACTATTTGTTATTTCCTGATTCCTTGTTATTTTTAAAAGATCTTTCCTTTTGTGTTCACTAGGTGCAATCTTGTCTTTGAGGTCTGAAAGTCTGTTTTCACATTCATTCAGGCAGTTTTGCCAGCTTTCAATGGAATTTTTGATTTCCTGGTTATCTCTTTCAAACTTTTTCATGCATTCTAATTGTTTCTTATATTGTTCATTCAAGGTTTCCATCCTTTCGTGAAGATCCTCTGTTTTTTAACTATGTCTTCTTTAGATGTTTTCAGCATTACTTTCATTATGTTTATCATTTCTTGTTTTACCTGGGAGACTATTTATGATCTGATTTCTTTTACAGCTTCATGGAGTTGTTTTTTATTTCAGCTGCTATCATTTCAGAGTTTTCAGGTGTGTGAGTTATACTTTCTTCTATGTCTATGTCTCCTACGCTTGTTTGGGATAAGCTGGATGTTTGAGATTGGATTTTGCTCTTTTGTTTTGTCACTTTCCTGCATTCCCCTTGGGCGGGTGAATGCAAAGTCTCAGTTGTTTCCTTGGTTGAGGATGTATGTCTGTACTGGAAGGGATTTCCCCAGGTGAGTGGGAGTTGTTAAGCAGTACTTACCAGGTCCCAAGCACCTCTTGGAGGCTCCCAGAATGGGTGGATTACTTTGGGCAGACATTCAGCCTGCCCCACATGGAATGATGAGGTACTCCAGCTGATTGGGGTCACTGGGTGGTCCCCTACCTGAACTTGAATGGCCACCAAGAATGCACAGCTAGGTGGAGTATGCTGTTCAGGCCTTCAGCTCATGCCATGTGTTCAACTAATGCTCCCCAGCTGCTTGGTGCTCCTCGCAGGGATCCTACTTGGACCTGAATAGCGCATCAAGGCTCCTGGCTACTTGGGGTTGTTGAGCAAGTTACTACCATGATCCAACTGGCAACCCAAGGCTGCATGGCTAGGTCCAGTGCAGCATGCAGGTCTTTAGCTCACACCATGTGACACTCCAGTGCTTCCTGGCTGCTGGGTTTTCCTGCATGGGGTGCTGCCAGGACTTGAGTCTTAATTTCTTCTTTAATTTCTTGTGTGACCAATTGCTTTTCAGTAGGGTATTGTTTGATTTCTATGTGTTTATGTAGTTTTCATGTTTTCTATTGTAGTTGATTTCCAATTTCATTGCACTATTGTCTGATAACATGCATGATATGATTTCAATAATTCTGAATTTACTTAAAGATGTTTTATGGCCTAATATGTGGTCTATTTTTGAGAACATCCTATGGGCAGCTAAGAAAAATACGTAGTCTGATATGTTGTGGAACACTCTGTAGCCATCTACTAAATCCAATCACTCACAGGTTTACTTTAATATTGATATTTCTTTTTTTTTTGTATAGTTGATCTATCCTTTATGGGAGTGTTTCATTATGGTCTTCCACTGCAATTGTGTTAGTGCTTATTTGATTTTTCATGTCTGTTAATATGTGTTTTATGTAATTGGGTGCATTGGTGTTGGGTGCATATATATTTATGACTCTTATCTCCTCTTTTTGGAGTTTTTTTCTTCACAAATGTGTAGTGACCTTTGTCTCTTTTCACCACATTTGTCTTAAAGTTCACATTGTCTTCAATAAGTAGCTACCAATGTGTTTCTCTGGTTCCCGTAGCATGGAGTATTGTTTACCATTGTTTGACTTTCAGTGTATGAATTTCTTTCTGAGCTAAATATGTTTCTTGAGTACAGCATGATGTTGGATCTTGCTTCTTGAAACATTCTGCCAGTGTCTCTTTTTATTGGTGAGTTGAGCCCACTTACTTTGATGGTTACAAAGATGTACATTGGCTTAAATTTTCATGTTATTTTCCTGGTGTTAGTTCCATGTTTTCTTTCTATTCGTTTTCTTGTGTTTGTGATCTTTGTTTTCTTTTTTTTTTTTTTTTTTTTTTTTTTTTTTTTTTTTTTTTTTTTTTTTTTTTTTTTTTTTTTTTTTTTTTTTTTTTTTTTTTTTTTTTTTTTTTTTTT